>VUQG01013433.1:52099-72970 GCA_015106755.1 Etia nguti
GAAGCCATGCCGCTACTCCCGCCGCCATGCTGTGTCCGGCTTGGGGCGTAGGGGGGAAGAAGTCGAGCACCTTCACAACCAGCTTGACTTCAGCTCATTTACCAGCTAAAGAGAAGAAAGGGAGGGAGTTTATGAGGATGGGTAGCACATGGGTGCTGTTTTAATCCTCCCAGGCAAGGAGAGTGAGATCAGTAGATGAGAAAACAGAAAAAAAAGAAGAAAATATGAGACACTTGAAACTTAAGAATGTAGGGGAAAAAAGGACAAACGGTGAGCTAGTGAAAAAAAAAAGATGTGAACATAACAAAACAATGTCGACAAAATAAACAGCATAACTAATTCTAACAAGGCAGGCAAGCCAAGGTAACAAAAAATATCTTGATAAAATGAAAATTAAATTAAACATCGGACTCAGGCGAGAAACCTTTATACAAAATGTATTTCTATTTCATATACCGAGCTTTAATGTGATTACTGACTTGCAATAAGCATCCTCTTTCTCAAGGCTAAATTCCTCAGTTCCTCCTCTGTAGAGGTACTGGTTAAGCAACAGCCTTCTCTTGACAGTTTACTGCATCTTACAGGTTACAAACTAAAAACAGGCAAAAATAACTGCATCACAAAACAGCCTAAACTGCTCCATTATTTTGAACCGTGGGTTTGGTCGGCTTAAAAGTGATCCAGGATAGTCGAGACCTGTTGAGTTTCAAGTAGAAAAAAAAAAAACAGCAAATGCATCTTTATTTTACTCAAGATGAGTCAAACTACTTTATGATCGCTCAGATCAAATTCACCACCGTATCAATACCGCTGATGAACCAATCAGTCTTTATGGCTAACCGAAGACGCAATATGTTAAAGCGGAATCATTTCTCGAACTGCCTGAGAACTAAAAAAAAAGAAAAAGAAAAAAGGAAAGAAACCAAACATCGCAGGCCTATATGAGCAGCTTTATGCTGACTGTAGTGGTTGATTAATGTAGAACTCACCGACTCAAAATTCTCCATCCACACAAACACGACCTTCTTCCAGGGCAGTTTAATGGCAAGTCGTAGGTTTTGGTTATTTCCCAGAGCGTGTCTGGGGAAAATAAATAAATAAATAATAATAATAAAAGAAAAAATACCAGGAAAGAAGTTATTCAGCGAAGAGGAGAACCACAGTAGACACACACTACAGTTGATGGGGGAAGCGGAAAAGTACCGGTGACGGACGTACCACAGCTGTTTTCATTCAGTTTCCATTATGCGAGGGGAGAAATGATGAGAGGACTCCGCCGTGACGACCGTATTACCTTGGCTTTCGGGATGAGTAGTGGGAAGAGGAACGAAGGAGGAGGAGGAGCGCTCTTTCTCTCGCTCTCCCTCTCTCTCTTTCTGCGCAGGGCGGATTGTGAACCAAAACTGCATTTAAGGGAAGCTGGATCAGGATTTAGAACCATGCGCAGAAAATAAATATATAAACGTCAGACCGCTTTCTTCTCCTTACACGAATAAGCTATTCATATTGTACAGTATGCGTGTGCTCTGCTGAACCAATGTTATTTCCACACACAGCACCAAAGGCAAGTGCTATCAGCTGAGTTATCCACAGGATTCATCCCAGCAGAGGCATATAACTAAGAATCCACAGGAGGCTGGAAAAGAGCGCACTGGATCAACTTTATCTTTAATTAAAGCACCAGTGGACTGTTATTATTTTTCGCACAAACAAGCTGGAAACACCGACACGATGTCACCGTTTAAGTGGAAAACCAGCTGGTAAATAGTTGCTTTATTACGTCACATATAGTACTGTGCAAAAGTCTTGAGTCACCCCTCATTTCTTCACATTTTGCAAGTGAGAAATACGAGTTTGATCGTGTTTATTCTTCAACACTCTTCTTCATGTTTTTTTGTTTTTGTTTTTTTTTGAAGGACATTCAGAGCTCCTCTTTGGATGTTGGCTGCCTTTGGTTTTGTTCTCTTTCAAGGTGATCCCACACTGCTTCAGTAATATTGAGGTTCAGGTTCTAGTGAGGCCAATCCATGAGTGATAGTTTTTCATTTTAGAGTTTTCTATCAAGGTATGCTTTTACTGCATTGTCATGCTGAAAAATGGAGCAACTGCCAATCAGATGCTTTTCAGATTGCATTGTATGGTGGATCAAAGTCTGATGAGCCTTTTAGTGTTCATAATCCATCAGTTCTGACAAGATCCCCAACATCGCTGGCTGAAAAGGAGCCTTACAATATGACAGACCCTCCGCTCTTTTTGACAGATTACTGTAGACACTCACTGTTGTACCTCTCTCCTGACCTCTTCCGTATATACCGAATTTCAAATCTGAATCCATCACTCTGTAAGACACGTTTTCCCCTTCCTAAAGAATGGCTTCATGACAGCTACCCTTGCACTGAGACATGACTTTCAGGTACTGTTCATCATCTGCTGTAGATAATTTCTTTTGATCTCTGCTTGTCCAGTTTCTTTATTTTTTATATATTTTTTTAATTTCATGTTTCAGCTAATAGCACTTGTTGGTGCAGAAATAATGTTTTATGTCTGTTAAACTATGTTCTCTTTTTTCATAGACTGAGCTTAAGAAATGGCGAAAAATATGAGTTTCTAGTAGGCTTTAGGTTCCAAAGACCTTAAAGACACAATTAAAAATTTGTTTGTTATGTGTAGACACAACACTGGTTAAAAGCGTGGTGCCTTTTTGTCCCTGAATGATTCATAGCCCAGTGTTAAGTGGCTTAACAAACAAGAAAACTGTTGTTCTGAAAGCGTTCAGGTACAAGGACTAGACTGAAAATGACTGACAAAACAGCCAGTGTTCAAAGTAAAACTTTGCAAGACCTCCAAACCAAAAATAAAAAAAATAAAAGAAAGTCTCTTTGAAGAAATGAGGGGCGGCTTGAGACTGTTGCACAGTATTGTATTTCCATCATCTATGAACTAATTTAGAACTGTGTCAGATGACATTCCTTAACATCAGCACATTGCTTCTCCTGCAGCCACTTAAAAAACACCTACAAATTATTTATTTATTCATATATTTATTTATTTTGTAAAACCTCATTAACTCAGTGCCCCATTCTTCTTTTTGAATACGATCTGGGCTTCAAACCTGTGACGTTAGTCTTCTGTTGTCTCAAGACCCAAGTGGACCCAAGAGGACCTCTACTCTAGAAACCAACTGGATCCCACACACATCTAGTAACATACCCCAACAAAATACTTCACAGCAATAATGCACATATTTTGAAGTCAGCAAAGATGGCAATATTTATTAATTTTATCATAAAGCTAAAAAATAAAAGGACATAAGAATATATTTGGCTACAATTTTAAACCTACAATCTTTGAGTTACTGTGCCGTATACCTCGGCCCTTTTCTGTTTGCATTCTTTTCTGTGGGTCTGGGTGTCTACAGACTCTGGCAATCATCTCTACATGTAACTTTACTCATGAAAGCAAAGACAAACAAAGGGGCTCCAGTGGAAAAGCTCTCAGAGCAATCAATGTCTGCCCTGAAAACAAGTAGGTGCAGGATATACAAAAACATTATTTCTCAGGACAACTCACTGTATCCCCTGCTGTTGACAGCAAACAATAGTGAGAACCAAAACTGCATTAGTTAGTGGATATTCTATGCGCCTTATTCCTTCAAGCAGATAGCAGCGACTTCTCTTCTTGGTTTGTTGTTATTCTGACTGACGTATATGAGTCAGAATCTACTTTGGCTTTTTAATAATTTCAGGAACCATGTCAGGCACGTAAATAGGCTTTAGCATACAGTATAAACTGATGCTAAAACTATGTTATGTTTATTTAGGTTCAGAGTCAGTGTGTCATTGTATGTGTACCTACATTAGTTAATGCTTTGCTGAGCATATGCATTCCCAACTGTGTCAACAGAAATATTGTTTGGATACACAGGGCTTCGGATATTAGTGGAGGGAAGGCTCAGAGCTCACACACAGATTGGAAAACACTTGGTTATCTCGTTACAGTCATTGATGTACAGTATATGTAAGCAAAATATGAAAAAAAAAAAAACATTACATCATGTTATTTACCATAAAGTCACCCTGTGAGTTCCATAGACCCTTGTTCGAAAATGATAAATTGCTGATGATTAATATTTAGACGTACAGCTGCACCTCTCTGCCCTTGTATAGCTATCTTTAGAAGCACCTTTTTTGGCTCAATTAAGTCCCTGACCGTAAACTGCCCCCTTGGTAAAATAACAGAATAGCCAAAATGACCTCACCTTGTGAAAAGTATCCCCACTCCTTAAACTCAAGCTAGCTCTCAGAGGAAGACAAGTTCAAGAAAATGCACACAGGCTCACACACAAACACACACACCCATCAGCGCTCAAACAGCTAAACACACATACTGCAAGGAGGGTGGCCTTTTCAACCAATGAGTCTGTGAGCGATTCCAATAATTCAAATGTCACTGAATAACAAGGTGGGTTGAATTTCATGGTCAACTGCCCTCTGTAATTATCTGAAGACACTACATGGACATTAAAATTCTAAATCCTCTCTTCCCTGCAAGGCTTCAACAAACAAACATGCTATGTTTTAGTGGCAAACCTTTGTGGGTTATGAGAGTAAACGAATTGTTTAGCAGAAGAAGAAGGGATGCTCTCAGTCCAAAATCATCCCAGCCTATGAGAAATTACTATCCAACCAGCCAACCAACAGATCCGTCACCTAGATGACCTTGGAAAAGTTATGAGGAGTTACTACATAAAGTTTTGTTTCCCTTAAGTAGATCAGTGGTAAAACATTGATTTGACATTTTGGAAAATAACATTATTTTCTTTCTTGGAGATAGATATATGGATTTAGATGGTTTCAATTATTAATAGATACTGAACTTTAAAATTTGCTAGAAGGGAGCTTTTTCCATTTTCCCCCCTTTTTTTGCTTGCTTGCTTTTAGCTTTCTCATTTTAAGAAAATATATGAAAATAATTGATTATGATACGAAGTCATCTAGGCTGCATAAACAATCAACAATAATTTATCGAGGAATAGAAGCTTTTGCATTTACCATTTTATCATTTGCACACTGAATAAGCAGCATAAGTTAATAAACCATACGACATAGGACATATGTCATTTTATGTCTGCTATAAACCTTCCACATGTGGATTGGTATCATAACCTCCCTTAATGGGTCTTTACTTAATGGGTCTCCCACACACACACACACACAACACTCACACACACAACACTCACACACACACACACACACACACACACACACACACAAAACTCCTCTGTGGTGAGGTCAGAACACCTTGACGTCACCGCCTTCTCCTTCTTCATCTCCAACCTCATCATCTCCATCACCATCACCATCCTTTCCGTGCACGTGTCATCTTACCTGTGCCTGCTGGCAGCGCGGGCTCCGTGCGCGTGTCCATTGGTGTACAGGTTGTAGGACTGTCGCAGCGGGAACGCGCCTTTGGCGTGTCCGCAGGTCCAAAGCACGAGCAGCAACAGTAGCGGGAGCGCGGCCATCCCTCCGATCAATACGCGATCAATACAGAGTATCGATACTTTATCGGAGTCTGATCAGCTTCCTCAGCTGGAAGGGAAGACTCCCATCTCCATGGAAACGCCACAAAAAAAAGTTTCCTCAGAAGTCCGTCAGTCCCACCGAGCCATGGTCCGGACCCGATCAGACCTGAAGACCTGAAGCCGAGCCCAGTCCCCCCCGGCCGGCTGCGGGTCCCGCTGCTCCCCGCTTTTAATCCGCCTTTAATGCCACTTTAATCCGGCTCGGCGCGGTCCCGGCTGGCCCATCAGAACTTTCCTTGAGAAACAAAGAGAAGAAAACGTTGCGACAGACTGAACCGAGACCAGCTGCTCCTCCTCTTCATCACACCGCCCCACCGAACTGTCTCCGCCCCTGCCGGAGGAGAAACCAGACCCGCACCCACACCTGAACCAGGACTGGGATCAGTGATGAAAATGTGAAACCACAGAGAGGCTTTAAAGGACCAGACTGCGCTTTTTAAACTTCTCTGCCCGCTACGGGTTTTTCTTTCTTTGTGTGTGTGTGTGTGTGTGTGTGTGTGTGTGTGTGTGTGTGTGTGTGTGTGTGTGTGTGTATTTTAAGCACACACACACAGACACACAGACACACACACACGCATGTTGGGTATTCATATCCTGTGGGGACATCTCTAGCCCCTTACCCTAACCCTAACCATGAAAAATGAATTGCCTAAACCTAACCATAACCTAGTTGTAACCCTGTCACTAAAAACACATTTTGAGTCTCAAAAATGCCTTCAAACTTGTGGGGACCAGGGTTTTGGTCCCCATAAGGGCTGTTAGTCCCCACAAGTATAGTAAACTTCCAATTTTTGGTCCCCACAAAGATATGAATACAGGCTCACACACACACGCATAAAGTTAATGTAAATCAGCTGAATCTGATTCTGTCTTTCCGGATTTTGTTGTCAGTTTAATGAGTTATTATTCTGAACACTTGTTTGCTTGTTTGAATGTTAATTTGATCTGCAGTGGATCCTTTGAAGCTCTTAAAGAACATGTAAGGGGTGAATCTCAGCTGACAGTCAAGTCACTGCAGTTTGTCTCTGCTGGTTTCAGATTAGTGAGACTTTCTGAATTCTTCACAGTCATTACAGAATGTAAAAAGTCAGTTTTTATTCGGTAAATGTAAAATGCAGTTAGCTGGTAATGAGGCGACTTGTGGATGTGGGGCCACTTTTTGAGGTGTGGTTCACTGGCTGATGCTTTATTCTGGCAGGTTTTTGGTCACATTTCAGTGGATCAAGTCAGCGATTCCTAAGTTTCTGCAGGGGAGCCTGCGGAGTAATCACAGCTGTTCTTCACATCTGTAAAGTTCAACAATCCAAAGTGTTCGAATACTTCTTGTTTCAGGATT
Source organism: Etia nguti (assembly GCA_015106755.1). Classification (NCBI taxonomy): domain Eukaryota; kingdom Metazoa; phylum Chordata; class Actinopteri; order Cichliformes; family Cichlidae; genus Etia; species Etia nguti. The sequence goes on from VUQG01013433.1 coordinate 59,020, forward strand.
AAGTTCATGTTTTCTCATCCCAGTTTATTTATTTTAGGAGGAAATTAGTGTTCGGTGTAAATGTTTGATTTTCTGGATTGGATACCGAGCCTTACGATGGTCCTCGGGCACAGCTGCGTATGTGTCTGTGATTAATTCATTTATGTGATGACGCAGAGGAACAGAAACGTGTTTTAAAATTTTAAAAAGTCGCATCCTGTAACGTGACACTGAAGATGTTAATGAACGTTTGATGACACTCGGAGCAGAAAACATCCTGCAGACTTCCTGAGGTTAAAGGATGTTTTACATCTGCTCTCCTCAAAATAGACAAGCATGCCACTAACTTTCACTACGCGATAACCCTTTATATCAGTGCATTGTTGTACTGTTTTTACACACATCCTGCCCCTCAGTAGACCCCAGTGTGGTCATCTAACTTCTTATAATTTTGTCATTTATCATAAGTTTTTTTTTTTTAAAATTTTAGTTGAGTTTAGTTTCCTTTGTTTCCAGAATGGCTTTACTTCTTACACTTGTTGTTTACACATGTTTCGTTTCTGTAAGAGTTTTACTCTTTTTCTTCTTATTTTTATTATATGGGGGTATTTTTCAGGGAAAGGGGTTTCAGAAGTGGTATTACAACACAGTCACAGCAGTTTGCGCAGACAGCTGACTCACAGTCATGTCGACATTCAGAGTAAACATGTGTACCACAGCTGTCTCATGCTGGTTCTGTTGACAAATGAACATGGACTAAAACTAAATACATTTCCTTTTTTAAATTTTTTATTAGAGCTTAGTTGGTTTGCAAGCATACTATATGAATTTACATTACAATGCACCAACTACACATGCGCCCGTCCTTCAAGCGTACTTCAGATGTCCGTGTTCGTAACCAAGTATAATCCAGACTTGAGTGTTGCCTCTGTGAAACCAAGTCATCGCTTGTTTGTGTGTCGCGTGCCAGCTGTGACATCACCACAGCCTCATCAACATTTGTCCTGGTCCTTGAGATGGACCAACCTCGCTGCTGCGCTGGTACATGTGTAGAAGATGTCAAAACAGGAAGCAAAGCTATCTCACAGTTTTTTTCCAGAAAGTCTTTTGAAGCTTTTGCAGCATCTCTGTATAATCTGACAAACTCCGAGCTTCCTGTAGAAAAGTTTATATAAATAACAGCAAAACGAACATGATCATACAGCAGTTATGAAGGTGACAAGGGTCAGCATATATACCAGGTGTTACACTGCACTCTCATTGGCTAATGCTTTATGATTAACAAGTTATTAGTCAGTGAACACATCTTCTTTTAGCATTCTTTCTAATGAACATGATTTACAAAAAAAAATTCCTGTTTCATTCAGGACGACCTGAAACTAGTGATTGAGCTCATGAGCTCATGACAACAAAGTTTGCACCGGTAAAGCAGCAGAGACAACAAAGAAAAGTCTCTACAAACGCAACTTTATTTCAAACAGGACTTTGACTTCTGTGACCTGCCAGACCCCCAGTGAGCTTATTTTACATGAAGTGAGCTGAAAATCGCTTTCCTCAGTTCATCTAAAATAAATCTCCCCAAACAGAGTGACTGTGTGCTGACATCAAGTTTGGTAAAGACAAACAGGCTAAGAACAAGACTGCGTTTATTCAAGTATAACCACCATTAGTTTCTTTTTTTTTTCATAGCCACAGGGTTTTGAATTTCTTAAACAATCACTAAAAGCTTGAATCTTACATCATTTTAAGTCAACACTGATGCATGGCCTTGTCAACATACTGGTTTTGCCGGGTATTTAAGAGTTGAGCCGAGCAATGTAAAAACAAAGTAAGATATTTAGCTCTGCAGAGATCCTTTTCTGCTTCTTTTTTCTTCATACTACCTGCTCAGATCCACTCTTCATCAGCGAGGAGTGCATCTGACTGACAAACTGAAGGCACCCACATTCTCAGAGTAACGACTGCTCACTCACACGGCAGCCACACCCAAAATTATAACCTGTTTTACTGTCCATATTATTCTAAATGAGGCCCTCATTTTCTAAGTAAGCATCGTGCTGTATTAAAAATGACATAAAACTATTGTTTGAATCCATTAACTCATTAGGGAAATGTTTACTACTGGCACAGGGTGGTGGGAGCTGTGGGTTGTTTTCTCATAGACTTACATATACGGCCCGAGCTCTTTTTTTGCAATGAGAGAAGTTGCCCCCTGCTGGCCATTAAAAAGAATGCATGTTTGAGGCACTTTGCAGTTTTTATCTTTAGTCCACAGTCTGAGGTCATGCGGTAAATATCAAAGACACAAAGTTATAACATCACCACACTGACATCTTTAGAGACTCACGCAAAGTGTCAGAAACCATGATCATCAAACAGAAACGATGACAACAGATGCAGCAGAACTGTTCGTTCTGCAGGAGCCTACATTACCCATAATGCACCAGTGATAGTTGGCTGGTAGACTGGGGTGTGTGCTGGTAGTAGCCAATGTAGCCCGAAGCAGAGTTTGTAAGCTCACTGCTTTCTAACCTCACACTGAGTTTTAAGATCAGAGAGCACATTTACACGTCTCCGTCTGACTGTAAAACCAGCGTCAGCACTGACCAACGCTGGCTCAAGACAGGAATAATACTGACGGTAAGCATATGGAAAAATATCTGTTTAGCTGAACGCCGACGAGCCACCACCTGCCCAAACTCTGATACAGACTGTTTTCCCTAGTAGGAACAACAGAGTGAGAGAGAGAGCTAAAACAGGACTCTACAATGGAAAACACTTTATCAGATCTCATAAATCATGTGGTGACCCCCCTCTTCCTCAGGCTCTACCCTCTCCGGGTGGAGAGGCGGACCACCCAGACTCCATCACTCAAACTAACCACTGTTTTCAGTTTTATGAGTCTCTTTTTAAATGGAGTTTTGTATTAAACACACAGTCACATTCCTGGGTGAAAGCCTCAGGTGAGACACAGAAACAGAGAACCGCATTACCGACCAGACAAGCGCCAATCTGAAAGCTTTTCCTTTTGAATAATCCAGTAGCTCATGAAAGTTAATAATGTCCCGGGTTTGTTCTTTATTTCCTTTAAACGTTCACTATGTGGAGGAAACCAAATAAAAGTTAATTTACCTCTTTAGCTGTTTAACTGATCTGAGCATGTACAATCAGACTGTAAGTGGTTTTAACAGGAAAGTCCCAGCTGACCTTTGAAATGCTCAACCATTAAGACCTGCATCTCTCCTGAACATTTAGAGTTGTCTCTGGACAAAAGCACTAAGATTCTTCTTCGTCTTCTTCTTCTTATTATTATTATTAGATAAACTTTACAACCATACAGGAAACCCAGATGGTGACTAACCAGAGAAGTCTTGGCAACTTTCCTCTGCTTTTAGTCTTGAAATATAAAATATAAGTGAAAGTTGTGCCAACGTTACCTGGATGTTGCAAGGCAAAGTTTATGTTCAAGAATAATTTTATATTATAGAGTAAGAAGGCCAAAGAAAAAAAGTACACCCAGAAACTCCTGATCTTATGCTTGAATGACCAGCTCTGTTCATACTGAGCTAGCTGTTAGCAGACGGAGCCACCATGATGTCACCCACTCTGCAACTTGAAGCCTCTGTGCTAGCACTTTGGTCAGCAACTTTTGTTTCTTGGAGCCAGAAGTGACCATATTTGGACAAGAGGGTGGTGTCCCAGTTTATCGGCTAATGCTCGTTAGCTTTATTAAAGTTCTCATTTAATAGAGATGATGCAGTTTAACATAGTGCCAATACAGAGGAAGAAACCGATGTGCTCCTCAGAGAGAGTTTATAGTGCCATCCATTCAATCATCCATCGTCCTCTCCTTATCAGGGCTCTGGTAGGACCGCACAATAAGCCATACCATTTGTCAGATAATCTTAAAAATGGACAAACACATTGCCATGGTAGTATACCTGTCAGTCATAGTGGCCAAGTAATAAATAAGGCTAAGTGATGTATCATTCATCCTACTCAGAGTTGTTATGAGGGGGGAAAGTATCCATAGATGGCAAAGCAACTTTTTTTGGAATAGGCTGTAAATATCCTTTTCAATGCTGCCAACTCTGACATTTTAACATGGCGGTCTCATTTCTGGAGCGAGCCTCAAGTGGCCATTAGTGAAACTGCAGTTTTTTTCACTTTGTGGTGGAAACTAATTAATTGTCAATGAAATGTTGTTTGAAAGAAAGAAAGAAAGAAAGAAAGGCGTGCGTTTAAGTTTTTCATTGAAATGTTCTGATCAGTAGTTCTTGCTTCAGCTCCGTTGTAGGTGGAAACAACATAAACATCTGCAGAACTTTTGGAGTACTTAAATGTACATTAAATGTAATAAAAAAAAACAAAAAAAACAATGTAAATGTGACGTTACTGTTTTACCTGTTCAACTTATATCTGTCCACTAATTAAGGTAGGCTAATTATTCTTATGGTTGTATGTGAATAAGCTTAAATGAGATTCACGGGATGCACTGAGCCATTGTTTTCCAGGTCAATACCATAGCTTTCTTTGGGTATCTTCCAGTACCCAATACCTGAAATTAATAAAATTGAACAGAACAAATAACCACTTATTGTACTGGACCCCTAGTAATTCAGTCCTCTCACGCTACTATATGTAATTACTTGCTTTTTGTGATAAAAGTAGGAAAAAACTGCCCGAGGTCTCTCTGTACCTCGTTCCTCAGACTTGCACATAAGCAGCTCCACTGTTCTCTCTGTGGCACCACACAAATAGCAAATAGAGTTATAGTGTGAGAATAGCACAGCATGAATTAAGGGCAACATTAAATTGTACCAAATCTGTCATCCCAAGAAACCATCCTGGCAGAAGCTCTGCTTTTATTTATATATTTAGTGTGATGTATGATTAGAGCTGTAGTTAAATAGACCTGCTCTTAGCATCTATTCTCAGCTTTTTGTTTGTTTTCCACTTAACTCCACATTCAGTCAGAACACAGCCGGACAACATCCAGATCCGCTGGACCTGCTTTAACAGTCTTTAATGCGATTGTGGTTTCGCAGCTTCTTTATAACTGAACTGAGAACAGAGAGGTGTGTTTGTGTTGGTATGCAGCAGATGTGAGCAGAGATGGAAAATAGAAAAAAAAAACTTGACAAACCACAGAATGGAAAACTAAACAAGAACACGTGGACACACACACACACACACACTCGGAGTGTGTGTTTTAGGTGAGAAACACAGTCACTGTTTTGCAGGATAGGTGTCAGCGCCTGTTGGTTTCTCAACTGAGGAAACAAAAAACTTAAAAGAAAAGAGACCAAAGACCATAATAACTAGCAGACCAACAACAAAGCAACCACACCAAAAAATTAAAATTAAATTTTAAAAAAAATGTAAAAAGCCACAAGTGCCAACCACCACAGCAGACCTCTTCCCTTTTCTCTCTTGCACAGATCTAATCTCTGATATATTTGTTTATTCACTGGATGCACAAATAAAACTCAAGCTGAAGTTCATCTGCAGACTGAACAGCCCAGCGTGCTGGTCCTCAACCTGCAGGGGAATCAAACCAGCACCTTAATGCCACAAGGACAACTCGCCATCTGAAACCTGCATTTTACATTTCAGCTCCTCATTTAGCTGTCAGCAGGCTGAATGTGTTGCTGTAGGGCACTGCGGCAGTAAATACAAGAGTTTACAGCTGTTTGCATAAGATGGATTAAATATGTTTGTCTTCAAAGAGAATGAAGTTGGAAATGGATGAGAGCACTGTTAACATTCTTGAAGTTTCTGTAAACACCTGACCCTGAAGGCAGCACCAGGTCAGCTTCATTTTTTCAAAACTCACTTCGAGAGTCTCGAAACTGGAAAGCTGGAAAAGTGTAGTCGCTGTTTCTTGACTGTTTGCTGTGTTTGTGAGGACCCAGCAGATACTTGTGAGTCCAAGTTGAGGGAAAACAGTGAAACAGTTAAGCAGGGAAAATTGCTTCTTCAGTCATTTCCAGATAAGCGCTTTAATACTTTCAGAAAGCTGCTAATACAATCATCTGTCAATTCACTTTATATACAATACAAAAAGTGCCTTAATCCTGCATTCTATGTTGTGACCAGCAGGGGGCGAATACTCTGGATGCAAAAAGAGGTCCCGTTGTCCAAAGTTTATGAGAAAATGACGCTGTGTTTGTTTAATTTATGACCTCAGGAAACACTGCCCTGCTGAGTTTATGGTCTCAGTCACTAGTTTTATGTCTTATTTAATGCCGCATAAATTTCTTTTGCTAAATTATGACCTTATTTTGAATAAAAATCATCAGTAATGCAGGTCAAGTTTTAGGAAAACTTGACCGAACAGTTGGGACAAGCGTTCAGTGTGCTCCGTTTCTCAGTCGGAGCCAGTTGAAAAGTGGATTTGAGCGTAAAACAATAGAAGAGCAGAAGAAGATCTCAGTATTGTGTTTCTCTGCATTCTGAAATGCCCGGGAAAACCGACATGTTGACAAGGCAATGCATCAGTGTCTACTTAAAATTATGTTAGACTGAGACAGACACTTTGGTATTTAGTGAATGGTTTGAGAAACTGAAATCCCTGTGGCTATGAAAAAATGAAACTAATGTTGGTTATACTTAAATAAACCCAGTGTTTCTCTTGCTGTGCTGACACAGAGACACATCGTTATCAAACCTCATTACTGCCTCAGCAATCACTGAAAGAAACTGAACTTTAAATGTCAGGAAACGTGCTGCTCTCCTTGGTAAAGCTTGTTTTAGACTGAGTGAAGAAAGCAGAGTGTAAAATGTGCAAAAAAGAAAGGTTTGACCAATAAATGCATTCATTAGGATTTGAAAAAATTCTTGAGCTGTACCCTCTTGTTTTCCAGGATTCCCGGAATGAAAAGCATTCGAGCTGTTTTTAAAATGAAGAGAACTTTCTTCCTGTGTCTGCAGCCTCAGCGTGACTCATTTTGTTAACCTCCTGGCTTTCAGACAGACTGGATGATGATCCTGGGCTCTCTCACCTATCACCTGTCCTGCAGGCAATCACCTGGCAGTCAGTGCTTGGGGTCGAGCCATAAACCAGCCAGTTATCAGTCATCATCTTCTTCACTGTGGCTACAATAAAGAAATAAACAAAAAAAGAAAATGCCTACAGACAAAACCCCGAGCCCCAGCGACCCCATGCAGGGAACAATAAAGTTTCCTCTAATAGTGCAGTTGTAAAACCACAGAAAAACTCCTGAGGTGTTCTACTATTGACCTCTGTCAGTGGGGTCAAAGGTCATAGAAAAAGGAGTGTAAGACATATTTTAGTGAGATGTCTTGTCTGCCAGTGATTAATCTTTTTTCTTCTCACTGTTTGTATTAGAAAAAAAAAGAAAAAATGAAGGAAAGGTCACTACATTAATTTTCCACCCTTATCTTCACAGTGCAAACATCTACAGTGTGTTTGATCTGACCTTTCACAGTGTTTCTTCTTCACATGTGTTTACATTGTAGACTGTATATAATAACTAATGGTCTGGCTAAACAACAGGAGCATTAGTTTTTGGCTTTGTTTTGAAATGTCAGCTTTAGCATGTTGTTTCAATATTTGGGTGAGAAGTTCGCTAAACAAATTGTACTCAACACAAATGCCTGATAATTAATGCTGAGTAACAAACTACTGGCTATTTGTTGGTCCAGCTGTCAGTCAAAGAATCATCACCCCCAATCCTGTGTAACTCAAAGCTTTAATAACATTTACATGAGAACATTATATTAAAATGACACTGTGCAGCTATTATGAACTGGTAAATTACCTATACCAGGCTATAAAGTCGGACATTTTAACAAGGGAGTCTATGGGGACTGACTCACTCCTGGAGACAGCCTCAAGTGGCCGCTCAGCAAACTGCAGGGTTTTTTGCTCTTCTTTGCTGCCTTCAGCCTGCTTATTGGAGCTGCACTCAAACAACAGTCATTATCATGTCATGAAATATGTTTTATTTTTATTTTTTAAATTGAGAATGTACAGTGGAGAGAAGGCAGGAAAGCTGAGCGTGAGAGAGAGGGGGAGGAAGAGATCCAGTGGCCTCGGGGTGGATCTGAACCTCTGTAATATCCTTACCGCTCGACTCAGTGAGCTATACCGGCGCCACTGACAGATGCTGTTACCGAGAAATCAGGAGAGAAGAGGTTTTCATCTTATCAAAATAAAAGCATCAGAAACCAATTCAAATGAGAGGGCATCATTCAAAGTCCCATTATCAATGAGAAGCTGGTTTTGAAGTGTAGAGCAACACTGTGACTAGTAATAAATGAACTTTAACATGCGAAGCAGGTCTTACTGTGGATCCAGAAGCACTGAAAGCGACATTTATGGATTCTTCCTCTGCCAGCGTAGAGGACCGATGTGCTTTTTGTTGTGTGAGAGTGAAGTGAATTATCAGAAATGAATTGCTTTACATGAGGACAGTTTCTGAATTAATTTTTCAGCTCAGCATGTATCATCTAAACACCTTTGGTATGCAGCGTGAATCCAGCTCTCCGTCCTCTGCTTCAGATTGATCGTTGACTGATATCAATCATGGCTTTCTGGAATGCTTGGGAATGTTGGGGAATGTGCGGCAGTGGAAAGTGGGTCAGGAATTCCAAGCTTCGCTGCTTTGCCAGAAACACGACCACCACAAATTAACCAAATTTCAACAGCGGAGGTGGAAACATTTGTGTGTGACTGACAGATTTCAGCAGGAGGAGGAGTGAAGTGGGGGGTGGGGGTGGGGGGCACTGACAAAGAGGAACGTGAACATATTCAGCTGCAGTGAGGACAGAAACCACCAAACAGCTGTTGGCACATACATACTGTACATACACACTGTATCTGTACATACTCTTTCTCATGTGTGCTCTTCTCCAAAAACATTCCTTAGCTGACAAAGAGCTCTTTCTAAAGTCATGTTTTAGAATTTTGTGTGCAGGAATTTCACTGTCGTATGAAAAAAAAAAGTTTTCACAGGTCTCTATTCAGTTATGTGAAAAATTAATGCTTCCAGAGGGATTAAGTGGAATTAAGAGGCAGATGCTGCTGGTCAAATGCACTTGCTTAACTGATCATTGGCAGGTGAGCATCTCTACAAATGCAGAAGTGGATGTACCAGAAATTCACCCCAAGGTCAGACGAGGCAGCTCAGAGAGACTGCATAACAGCCAAGAGCTGCATATCAGACTCTACAGGCGTCATGTTAAAGTTAATGTCAATGCAATTGGAGAAAGACTGAACAAGTATGGCTTGTTCAGAATGGTTGCCAGGAGAAAGCCTCTTCTCTCTAAAAAGAACGCGGCAGCATGGTTTTGGTTTGCAAAGTTGCATCTGTAAAAAACACTTCTGGAACAACATCCCTTGGATAGACGAAACTAACTTAGAGATGCACAGCACCATGCTCGGATCACATCAGCACTAACGCCACATACCAACTGTCAGCACGGTGGTGGAAGGGTGAAGATTTGGACCATGGACTCCTTTGTATACCAAAGTGTTTAACTTGAATAAAAAGCTCTGGCAGGATCATAACAGGACTATGTATAAGTCAATGCCTGCAAACCTCAATGACCTGAAGCTACATGTTAAAGAAGAGTGGGCCAAAATTCCTCCACAATGATGTAAAAGGCAGACAAAGTCATAGAGAAAATCATTACTTGAAGTTATTGCTGCTAAAGGCAGTTTTACAAACTACTCAATCATGGAGTTTACTTTTTTATATGACTGTAAGTATTCTAACTTGTCTTATGAGCAGTAATTTGTTAGTACTCATAAAATAAAAACAATTTTTTGTCAGCCTGCACATATATTTATCCATCAAGATTAAGTCTGTTGACCAGTTTTGGAGATGTTCAAAGAGATGTCCTAACTCTGGATTTGTGATGGGCTGGCAACCTGTCCAGGGTGTAACTCGCCTTTTACCCATGACAGCTGGAATTGACTACAGTCACCCTGCAACTACGAATTGGACAAGCTGTTAAAAAAGCGAATGGAGTCATGTCTATATAATGGAACTAGATGAATTTGATTTGCAGTGCTCAAAGTGCTAAAAGGTTAACAAATTAATAAATATTAAAAAGATAATACTTACTGAGCAGCAATATTTCTTCCCAGAAATTATTACTCAATTCCTTAAAAAAATGCCTGATTGACAACGTTAGCCAGCTGCACACTTCTTTTTGTTGGTGGATGGAGTCAGTAGGATCTCTACATTTCACACCAAGCAACTAACACAGAAATCATCGAGGTAGATAAACAGCTCTACAGACCAGAGCGCATACTTGATTTTAGGGTGAACTGCCCTGTTCACTAAAATAGATGATCTGCTTTGAATTTAAGCAAAATGTCCTTGAAAGCTGAGATGAAACTTGAGCTGTCTCTTTGTAGGTCTTCTTCTGGTTTCTAAGGCTGGTTTCTGCAGTTTAAACTGAATTCTCTAAGACTGTCATCATCCTGCTTTCTGCCCTAATTCAGATTTTTCTGATATTTGACTGATAAATTATGCAATTCAAAGTGAATCAATCAGCTTGTTTCCTGTTTTATTAAGAATCAGACCTGTGTTTGCCTTCATCAGTATCAGGATCAGCGAGCGTGTTAATCTGACACCAGAAACAGTCATCAGCCCATCCAAGAGAACATCTGACTACCCGATGAGGCAAACACCAATCAGAAGCTCTTTGTTGTTTTTAACTGAAGTGTTCAGCAAACCGATGAGTCTCCGCTCTGTCTGATCTCCCTTAAATTTGGTGCCAATGTTTGGAGGTGTTTATGAGGTTTGCTGTGAGCTGCAGGTTTCTCTGAATGTGCAGGATGTTTCTAAGAGGCTGATTCAGTTCAAGCTGAATCAACCTCTTAACCGAAATAGCTGCATATTTAGTCTGAGTCTGCTGCAGGGCTGCTAATCTAAACTGAGCTAACAGTGCTGGGGGTGGAGAACATACCTGGGGCCCCAGTTAACCCTCACCCTGCTTTTTCCACTCAGCTCTGCACCTCCACCCCCACCCTCTGCTTTCCCTTTGTTTATTTTACTTCCTTCAGGATCTTTTCTTTTCTGCAGCTGCAGAGGTTAAGGTTGAAGAATCAATGCAGAAACGGGCTGAAACAGAGCAGTGGAGATTCTGACCCAAGCCGATGATTCTCCTCCTCCTCCTCCTCCTCCTCCTCCTCATTAGCATCATATTCATCAGTCCAGAAAAGATCCAGGGAACATTAATCACCTTCAGTTTGTGGAAAAGAAACTATGTAGGCTTCATGTTCTGGTTATCACATCCAGATCAGACCTCAACCACAAACCAAACCACAAAACCAAACCACCACATCACCAAACTAAACTTTTCAGACCTCATCACACATTGTGTTTGTCATTTAGAAAGAAGAAGCCCTAAAAACTCATAGAGTCCCAGCAGAAAGCTTTCTCTTCTGTGGCAGATTTTGAAATACAGAAATGTCACAGACTTGGTTCACCCAGCAGCCCAGAGTCTAAAAAAACACTTTCTGTGCTGGCTGTGAAAGATCACAACCTTCTCACTCCAACTTATGATTGAACATCGTGTTTTCTGATGTGTTGTAACAGCTTTAACTAACTTAATACTTTTATTAACTCTCTGATAAGGAATGAAGCAATGGGCATCAAATATTCTCTCATAATTCACACAGATGTGACAAACTGTGTGACTTTAAAAACATTATTTATATTGAATAAAGTTTAAAAAAAAGAATGTAAAGAAATAGCAGCGTTACAGTTATGTCAATAACTGGAGGCCTGGGCCATGCAGGCCATGTGCTAGCTTATCAGCCCCTCACCCAGGCCTGGCTTCAGAGCGGGACCAAAGTGTCCCTATTCTGAACGACGTTTTTAGGTAGATATTTTCATCAAAGGCTTTTTTGCCTTGAGAGACCCTACCAGGATTGGAAACATAACCTATCTCGTGGGATCACTCAGGCCCCACAAACCCCTCCACTGATAAGATCATGGATGCAAACAGAACTGAGCTTCCTTTGAAGGGTGTCTGGGTTTAGGAGGAGGTCAGAGTAGAGTGTCTGTTCTCCACACTGGAAGAAGTCAGTTAAAGTGCTTCAGGCGTCTGTCTAGGATGCCTCTTGATAATGTTCAATCAAGAGGAGGCACTGGGGAAGATCCGGGAGAGGTTGAATGAGATACACCTGGAAGAGCTAAAGAAGGTGGCCGGATAGTTGGAAATATTGGCATCTTTACTTAGAATGCTGCTCCAGTGGTGGGTGGATAGATCTATGTTCCTTACGTTACTTCTAGTCAGTATAGCACAGAATATCATAATAGAAGTGGATTCAGCACCTGGAGGCTATTTAACAGAAACAAGCGCCAGTGGAGCATACGCCAACCTTTTTACTAGACATCAGTAGAGTGCAGATTGCAGGCAACTGAATTTGGTTTTCTTGTCCCTCCCAATTCAAGTGCATAATCCTAGTTATGGTGGCCGCTGTAGGACAAACAACTTTGGCTGCCGTTCATCTGTTGTGAGTGTAGGGTGTCAGTCTGCTGTTTATCTCAGCTGGTGACCACGTCTATTTATTGTGGAGGAGGCTGTAAATCTTTGTGAAAGAAGTCAAAGATGAGTCAGAGATGACGGCAATACTCAAGCGAGTTGTTGAGGATATCAGATTTTCTGTTTGTAAGTGCTGCTGTTATTGCCGCTGTTATCCGGTGTTAGTGAAACTGTCTTTGAAGTGGATCTAACATTGTTGGACTGACACTGAGCGAATAAAATGATATGATGTGAGAATGTATTCAAACTTCATCGGAGGGAAAGTGTGATTTTTAGGACATTTGAACCTAATATTAGCTGGCATAATATTAGCTTATAACCATCAGTCGTTGTTCAGAGATGGGAGGGTCACATGTGAAATCTGCTGACAACTAGTAATTAGGATACTATCAGGAATAAATAAGAATGTTTATGCATGTTTTTGTGTGTAGGAGCCTTGACTTTGGTTCAGGAGATAAGGCTGAGGTGTGGAGGAAGAAGGTGACATTTTATCCTGATACCGGTGGCGCTGTCTCTTTACTATGTGTTTTTGGTTCTTTGGTAAATGCAACCCCTTCTTTTCTCATATCTATAGTCTGAAGGTGCAGACACATGGCACATGAATGCCTACGAGTTCTCTTCTCCTCCGGCTTTGGTGTACGACCAATGCAGCTGATCTCGCAGATCGGTAACGTCCATCACAACCATCTGAGGATTGGCAGCTTCCAGAAACTGGGACTCTATCCTATTTATTTTGAATGAGTTAATTATAAATTCATGAGATTGCATCAATTGATTGGAAGATGTAATTACACACTAATCAATGAATATTTATGAGCAAAACCTTTTTTTCTATCTCAAAAAATGACTGACTGTACCTTGAAAGAATTAACTGCGTCTCTGACATCATGGCTATACTTACATGCAAGAAGTAAAAATACATTTCCTGTAGGAGGCACAAATTGGAAGTGAGGAGGTGTTTTCATGGTGAGCATCAATCAAACTGCAACATTATACCAGACAGTATCGTGTTTCCTGCATACACCAAACAAAGCATGAAGGAAAAGATCAGAATCCATTAATATTGTTATCAGCCTTGTTCTAATATTACTTCTCCACTTGTACATACAGGAAAGATCTCAAGCTGATAAAACTGCCTTCGAGCACATACAGTCCAACTAATTAAGACATCTGAGTCCTGCAAACAAAAGCAGAGAAAACTGAGCAGAAGAAATTGGGCTGCAGGGACCCCCCCTGCAGTTATTAACATTATTATTAACAATGACTAAACTAATTCAGTCCAGCTCGAACATGCTGGGCTCAGCAGGCCACAGTTTCTGATGGCGTAGAAATCGAACATCCTCCTCTGCTCAGCCTCAGGCAGCTGGAAGTCATTACCCCCCCCCCCCCCCCCCCCCCCCCCCCCCCCCCCCCCCCCCCCCCCCCCCCCCCCCCCCACCCGCGC
>VUQG01013438.1:4212-16082 GCA_015106755.1 Etia nguti
CCAGGAGAAATTTTAGAAGCGGTGGGATTAAATTATTCTTGCAGAGACCTTTGATGAACAAGCTGTGGAAGTTTAGCATGAGGAAAAAAACTGGATTAGAGTCGCTGTGAAGGAAATGCTCATTTCTGAGTATGTCCAAAGTTGGGAGCAACTTTGAGCAACAGAGAGCTACATTTAAAAAAAGTGTATTTATTTACAGCAAACATTTGAGAAATAAAAATGACGGCTGGTCAATTTAATCTAGTTCAGGCTACGAATATAGTGTCGCATCTTTTGAACTGAATTAAGACTATACAGATTGATTTTTTTTCCCCACTATAGGCTGCAAGAAGGGCGCAAACAGCCATATCATTCTCTGTCAAGTAGAATTTATAGCAGGTAAGTATTTATCATTCATACTACACTTGAAAGGCTTTTGTGTTGACCAGCTTTCAGAGTCATGTGCTGTGATTTGTTTGTTACTGAAACTACTTTTGTCAGTGTCATTTTTTCTAAGCTGGCTTCACTCGTATAGAGAAACCGAACAGTACAACTCTTGATGCCCTCATGGATATGAGTATTGATCGGAAAAGTTTCTGTTGTACTGTGGTGTACTTACCATGAATGCCTGTCCACAGCGTGGTCCTGAGTTTAGTTGTTTTCACGACAGGGGTGACAGAACAATCAACCATGTCCCGGACAAAGGTATCTCAAAGGGACATAGCCAGCTGCTGCGAATTTGGGATGGTAAAGAGGTGCAGTTTGAGGTCCAGAACTGGCATCACAACTCCATGCGTTCGTTCCACAACCGAGATGGCGCCAACAACGGTTATCTGCCGGGACCAGAGGAACGCTACGCAAACTGGCAAAACAATGTCAGCAACTTTGTCGTGAGGTACTGCCGATAAGTCATTAGTTAATGAATCTTGACTGTATTGTTTTTCTTTTCCCAATAGACCGGGGGTCCTCGCCTGCATCGCAACAACAGGGAGCTTCAGGGAACCACGCCAGAGAGATGGACCCACTCAGACCCCCGCAGGAGTTTACCAGACAGGATGGTGAACAACAGAACAGGACCATGGAAACGGCCAGCTCTCTACAAGCGACGGGAGCAAGCGCATCACCACAGTCCACCCCCAGAGCACCCATTAACCCCCCGGGATGAGTGTCCAGCTAAGAGGAGAAGAGACTCGGGACCTGATCAGGTAAATGTGTTTGATTTGGAAACACAACCTGTATTTCGTTTTTTAAACGCACAATGCGTAAAATGTCACTGCTAGATGTCAGGAGATTGCAGTACATAATCCTAGCTGTGGTCAGCCAAGAGAGATCAAAAGCATTCAAGCATTCAGTCTCCCATAAATGCTATGCTAAATTTTTTTTTTCTACTATCTTTGTATTTTTGTACACACCATGTTTTAATATATTTGAATAACACAGAAATTAATCAGGAATGAAAAATGGATATTAAATATTTTGGAGTGTTTTACGTTTTTTAACCCCTTAAGTCACCTCAAAAGCTGTGGCCACCGTTCATCTATAGTGAGTGCAAAATGTATCCACGTCTGTAGAACTGTGCAAAACTTCTGTTCAATGGCAGTTATACTGAGGTGAGTTGTTGAGGATATCCCAGGGTTTTTCTGTCAGTATGCACTGTTGTGTTTGCTGCTGTTAGCGGCGGTTTTCACCACGTTGGCTACTGTTAGCTGGCTCTAGTGAAACTTTCTTTGAAGTGGCTCAAACACTGGAAGTAAAGTTTATGTACATCTTTGTGAGCCCTGACTTCGGTTCAGGAGCAGAGGCTTGAGGTGAGGAAGAAGAGGATGGTATTTTATCCAGATGCTGTGTTATCACTTTACTCTGTGTTTTTGCTTGTCGAAGGGGAAGCCTTTTCAGACCATAAAACATAGGACTTTGCAAATGTGGCTAGTGTGTAGCCAAATACAGGAAACGCGATTTGCGAGATCGGTGATGTCCATCTTGGGCACTCTATAGAAAATGGCTGGGCAACATGGTGGCTTCCTTGGCTCCATTGTATGTTTAATGGATTCATTTTAAGTTCATGAGAATGCATCAATTTGTTGAACGACATAATTACTCACTAATCAATGTTTATTTATGAATACAACATTTTTTTTTCTATTAACCTCAAAAAACAACTGACTGACTGACTTAAACACTACCTGTACATCATGGTGACTACAAGTCTTGTTCTTCTGGAAACACTGGAAACACTAAAGATAATGCTCTGTCTTCTTTGTCTACTTGGATGTTTAATGAGAAATGGCTTTCAGAGTAGTATTTACTCTTGGTGGTTGAAGCCAGTGCCTGGAAATGCTTGATAATCAAATGCACTGGACTGTTGAAGGCTTTTTATTTCTAATATTTCTGCAATAAACACATTGCAGCAGTCTTCATAAACTCAGTCAGATAATTTCATTTGACCTTACTGTGTCAGTTTCAACTGCTGTCACTGTTTACATGTACACATTTATATGCTACAAGGCATTTCATTTCTGTGTAACAGCCCCACCTATTGGTTTAATGCCATTTTAAAGGAAGGATATGTATTCTTGTCTGTTTAGGCTTGTCATACTGGATCCAGGCACTTACCTTTACTTGCCCATGCCCCGTCACCACCTCACCAACAGCGCTGCAACCAGGATGACTGGAAGCCTCCGAGTGACAGGGCGGGTCCATGCCACCACTCTGAACACAGGAACTCAACAACACAGCAACAGGTGAGCGTGTACAATTTGTATTATTCCTCAGATTTGGCACAACCGTTAATTTCTGCATCTGGTTTTTCACTTTTGCAGGAAACCTCTAAACTGCGAGCTGGGAGACACAGCTTCAGTGACCCAGTGCCGTCCAACCAGAGCTGCGGCAGGAGGCCACCGCATTATGGAAGCAGAGGGAAGGTCGAACGCAAAATCTCATCTTCACCAGCAGACCACACCCGTGTGCCTTACAGCCACCAACACCATCACTATGACCATCAACGGCACACAGGCCAGCCTAGAGCACCTCAGCACAACGCCCCACTACACCCTCTGGAGGATAAGGACACTTGGAACCATCATGACAAACAAAGCACAGTAAGAGATAAACTACTATCACACTTTTATTTCAGTACGCTATTTTACACATATTAAACAGGTAGAGTGTTTTTATTCCAAAGCCATATGCTCATAAAGTGTGGGTAGATATTTAAGTAGCTATTTTTGTTATTATGTTGTTCTTTATCACCTTCAGAATTGACAGGAGACGTTATGTTTATAAAGGGGTCATGCTCTGGTGACCTTGATGTTATTTGTAGTGTAGAAGAGAGAAAAAGTAACCACCCATCCTGAGGATCCTCCAAAGTGTTTGGGATCTGTATATCCAAGCTATAGTACCCTATAGTTAAATCAATTAATAATGATTCTCATCAGTGTCAGTATAACTGTGTTTCCCCAGTTTTATTGTGAACCTAAAGACCATTACACACCGAGCACTTTGCAGAAAAGTGACATGAAATTCCACATTTTTTCAGATGCAAACTTGTCGACCAAAAGCGCAGAATTTTTGCGGAAAATTAATTCTCAAATTACGTACTGTGAAAAAGGTTGACATGAAGTTATGATGAGCTGATCCTTATGTTTGTAAACAAGAAAAGGAAGAAAAAGAGATTCTGGGTTCATCCAATTCTCACGTAAAGGCAGCAGCAGGGAGAATTTCTTGGTTTGGTCCACGAGTTTAAGCTGGATCACGGCCACTTTCGTACATATTTCAGGATGTCAGTGGGGTAGTTGGAATTCTTGTTGGCAGAGTTTGGACCACATCTGAGGAGGCAGAGAAGTAATTTCCGAGAGCAGATTGAGCAGTGTTTAGCGGTGTGTAACCAGGTAAAACAGTATCATTTTACTATTTTACATATCATTGGGTATTCGGTACCGTTGCGGGCTTTGAGCTACGAGCACACTTTTTGCCAAATGCAGTGATCTGGTTGGTCAGAACTGTTTATTTGCATATGAAAACTTAG
The DNA here is from genome assembly GCA_015106755.1 of Etia nguti. Taxonomy (NCBI): domain Eukaryota; kingdom Metazoa; phylum Chordata; class Actinopteri; order Cichliformes; family Cichlidae; genus Etia; species Etia nguti. The sequence continues at coordinate 8,216 of VUQG01013438.1, forward strand.
AAAAATTGAGCTTGGTCCAAAAAGATACATGCCAAATTCATTTAGTAAAAGTGCACGGTCACTTGCACAGTCGTGTGCACCAAGAATAAGTGAGTCTGAAAAATATTTTTAACACTTAACCAATTTTACATGTCCGGTGTGTAAAGGCCTTAAATGTAGACAAGCAGCGTAAGTACAATACAGAAGCTTAAAGTTACTGATGTAAAATGAATTCTGCAGGAGAATCAGCGCATTCATCAACGGACAAATTCAAGGGATCCCTCCCTCTCCAAGTCTGGTGTAGACTCTCCTCAGTACTCATCTGTCCTCTGTGGTCAGAACAATGGAGGTTCTGCTTCCAGCAGTACAGGTGCTTCTTCCAGTCCTTCTTCAGACAAAATGCTCAATGGCAGAAAAGATTCACCAGTCATTCAGCAGCGTTGTCCCAGCCTCAGTGAGCAGCTAAAGCTCCAAGAAAGTCCCAATGTCATTCCGAGACATAGTCAGGCATTAAGTACATCTCCGACTCCCCGTGCTGGTTCAAAATCTAGGCTTTCAGACCTCAAGTACAGGAAGACCTCACAGCTCCTCTGCTCACGGCAGTCTCCCCACGATAGATCAAGAGTGGACAAGCCTGAAAGGGAGTTAGAAGATAAAAAGTCTGAATCCAAACAAAAGTATAAGCTGCTGAAAAAGGAGAAGAAGGGTGACGTTCTGAAGATGGGCAGAAAGGGTGAGGACAGAAAAAGGCGGAAGAAAAAAGATGAGAAAAGGTTGGCCGAGAAGAAAAAGAAACGCGATAAAGCATCTAAGAAGGAACGGAAATTAGCCCTCAAAATGAAAGTTACAGAACAGGAAATGTTTTCTTCCGTCTCTGCTTCCACCTGTCTAAGTGAGGCCAAGATAAGTAAAATGGAGACTTTGAACGTAGAGAATCAGGCCCAGTCACCACCCAAACACAAGCACAGGGACAGGAGTGAAAAAGGAGAGAAGACTACGCATAGGTCATCCACAAATACCCTTCATCCCAGGTCCACTTCACAGCAGCCGTCCTCAAAGTCTGAAAATCACAAAATGCTCAAAAAGAGCAGCAGTCCCCCAGAAACCCCTCTTCCTAAGAAAACCAGCCACCACCAGGCCAGCAAGCGTTCCACCATCGTCTCAACCCAACTGGAAGGTGAGCCAAAAGCAAAGCCAGATGACACACTCCCTTCCCTCTTGATTAAAGCCTTAGCGCCTCTCAGTACAGTGTGCTCGGCTGGCTTAGAGCAGCAAGGTGGACAGGGAGGGGTTCTCAACGCTCCAGACCTTCAGCCCGTGGCTGTGATGGGAAATTTAAGGGAAATGGGAGACAACCTTGCCAACACACCTCCTGTGCTTAGCTGGCAGGGATCTCCAGTATCAGATCTTGGAGATGATGAGGAGGAACTAGAGAAAGGTGTAATAAGTAGACCTGTCCTCCAGCTCAGCCCCACTCAGTGTCTTTCACCCCCTCCTGTAGAGAGTGAAAGCATTGATCATATGAATGCAGAAGATTATTCCCACAGCAGCATGTCTGAATTCTCCGATCTACCTTGTACAATTGAACAAGTTTCGGAGGAAGAAAAGGAAGAGATGATGGACAGCAGCGGGAAGCTGTCTGGCTCTCCCCTTCTTGAGTTTCACCACGATGACGCAGGTCTCGATGATGTCTTTGAGAGCCTGGCCACCTTGCTTGCCAGCCAGAGGGTCGCGTGTCGAGGTGGTCCATTCGGCGGTCCTCCTGCTAGTGATGCAAATGGAGTAAAGTACTCTTCCTCTCTGGAACTGGGCCCAGATATCCACTGCCCCGAGAATCAGGACTTCTTCGCTACATCAAATCCCACAGAATCCTGCGAACTCAGTAATCAATCACCAGTTCACATTACCTCAGACACACTTGAAGAATTCCACAGTCTGACAGATGTGAGTAAGCGAGCCACCAGCTCCCTGGTGCAGGAAAAAGAGGAGGAAAATGAGAGTGATGTACAAGATGTGATGAAACAAGACGACAAGGATGCAGCAATCCCACTGGAGAGGACGGAGACTCTTTTGCATGGGTCATTGAGTGCGGAGTTGACTCTGACCACAACACATACGGTAATGAAGCTCGTAAAGAAAGCTCCCTCTACCAAGAAAGAAAGTGGAAACGGCACAAAGACAGAAAGCGCGGGCAAAGAGAAAAAGAGAAAACAAAAGGTAAAGGATGGGAAAGGAGAGGGAGCGATCAAGATTAAGATAAAGAGAGAAGAAAATAAGGTCATCAGCTGTAAAATTAAAACAACTAGAGTACCCGATGTAAAAGACAGCGACGTTTCATCTTCAGCGCCGGTTATTTCATACTCAGCCAGACCGGTCAAAGACAGCATGAAGGGCCAGAGTCCTCAGCAAAATCAAACCCCAAATGGCAAAGATATCGAAAGAGAAAAAATGGACACTGGGAATTCAAATGCAACAAGAGATAAGAAGAAAGGGTTAGATAATGAGACTGCCCGTGTAGTTGGAAATACAGACATCACCACCTCAAATTCAGCATTAGCTGTATCAACAAGTCCATCCAAATTAGATCGTCCTACACCAGCAAGTAAATTGGACCCACTGAAACTGAAAGCGCTGTCCATGGGCTTGTCTAAGGAGCTGAAGATCCTCTTGATTAAAGTGGAGAGTGGCGGAAGGCAGACATTCAACATATCAGAGGTGCAGGAGCAACAAATCCCAATCCCACTTTCCAAGATCAGCATCACAAACACAGCCGCTGATGTGATCAGAGCATGCAGGTGAGTATAAAGCTGACAAATGTGCTACCAGGTCACTGAGTGTTAATCACTTCTCTTAATGAGTGTTAATGCTCTGGTATCATTTTATTTTTCCTAGGGGGGCAAGTGTGAAAGGGAAATTCAAGGAGTCGTACTTGCCTCCCTCATTCTCGGTTAAACCCAACATTGCAGTTGAGACCCCCATTCCTCGTGATAAGCTGAATCCTCCCACACCAAGCATCTATGTGAGTATGTGCTAAATAATGGAGCTGAAGTAACCAGAGAATTAACAAGTGATCTTGTTTTTAGCCATGCTAACAGGCTGATTCTACGGATCATGTTCTCAGTTGGCTGACCAGCTTAGCCTAGACTCAAAAACCTGCTAACCTTTCTAGCCTTGCTTAGCCATTCTCAACTTTTGAAAGGTTAAGAATGAAATCTCTTGGAAATTTTAAAAAACTGGATGGATTGCAGTTAAATTAGTTTTGATGGATACACAACAAATCCCCATGCTAACATTGAGCTCAGTTCTATTTCTTGGCTCGTTTAGTTGTTAGCAAGCGAGAGCTATCCTAAAACACCTTGTTTGAGAAATCTGCACATTTCAAACCTACTGTGAGGACTTTTCCCCTGGTTTCCAGAGAAATGTTCTCCAACACTGCATTCAGATCTCATCATAGTTTACCCCATGCTGTTTTCACAGTTGGAGAGCAAGAGGGACGCCTTTTCTCCAGTTCTGCTGCAGTTCTGCACTGATCCCAAAAACGCTGTTACGGTCATCAGAGGCCTTGCTGGCTCCCTCCGCCTTAGTAAGTTTAAAGTTCCATTACTGTCAAAAAAGGCCTTTAGTTTATTGTTTTGTTTCAATCATCACACAAGAAGCATGGAAGGTAAAATTAGGCAAACATTGTTCAGATAAAAATGCAAAATGTTATGAAACTGGTTTGTCATAGAAGTACATAACACTTCCTTCTTCATCTTTCACATTTGAATGCAAAACATGTATTCTCAACTGCGATGTGATGGCTTGGCAACCACTCGTCGATGATTGCTGCTTTGAATGCATTTGCATATTTCAGCGTACATTTCACAATCAGCAAAGTAGATACAGCTACACCGGTCTCAGCAATTGAACAGGAAAAAAAAAAGTTTTGTTTGTGTAATTATCTGCCAATTATGTTTCTCTGTTTCTTTCCCTATCCCAGATCTTGGTCTGTTCTCAACCAAATCTCTGGTGGAGGCCAATTCGGAGCATGCAGTGGAAGTGAGGACTCAGGTTCAGCAGCCTGCTGATGAGAACTGGGATCCAAGTGGTGCGACTCAGACGTGGCCCTGCGAGAGCAGCCGCTCACACACCACCATTGCCAAATATGCCCAGTACCAGGCCTCCACCTTTCAGGAGAGCCTGGAGGTAGGCATCCTCTCATGTTACTTGTATGCCAATTAATGTTGGGTAATTAAATAAGTGACCGAATAATTGACTTGCACCAGCTTTTATTTCAGCTCATGGCTAAATAGATTTTAAAGAAAAAGCAGAAATGCTTTACAGACACTGAGGCTCATGCAAAAGCCCATATAAGCAGATTTGCTTGGAAATAATAGAAATGACAGATTAAGGTTCTATTTGCTAAAGTATGACAACACAGGCATGTACGTTAATTTATCATGTTATTCTTTTTATTTTCGTTATATCACTGTATATAGTGAGATGGGAAAAATCACAGTTCATAAACACACAACATAAACAAAATTTCAACAACTTACATGTACACATAACACACCTGTAATGCAACCACATATAGGTACATGTAAAAATGACAACGTACACGTAACATAACATACACGGAATAGCACCAACATAGATGTAACAGCCTCAGTGTCCGTGTAACGTACACGTAATCTGAACAGTATATTTTGTAAGGATTTCAGTGTTATGAAAAGGATTTAGATATATAGATGTTGATAATCCTGGTTACCTAGGCAGTTTTATAGTAAGTTTCACTGATCAAAGTATCTAGAAGGAGTTGGGGAACAGATATACATATGCTATGATCTTTATAATAAGATGTCATTAATTTTTTACTTCTGAACATCAGATGCAAATTCAGATTCAGAGTTTTTGAAGACTTTCTTACTGTAAAAGCTGCTTTTGTAGCTACAGGAATTGTATGCAAATTTGAACAGCATAGAAGAAGCAGCTTTTGGATAGTTTAAAAGTCTACTGTTATCACTCTCCTGTAGTAAAAATACACTTACGGCACCTAGCCACATGACACCTTTTATATCTTACATGACATATTGTTGGCAGATATAGACATTTACTAGTAATCTTTAAAAATTGTATCACATGTTCTAATGTGATTGCTGACATTGCTAAATTTGTTGTTTGCCTGCTGGTGTCTTTTTACCCCTGAATATCATTTTTTAAAGGACACTTCAGGTCTCAAGTTCAGCAACATTTGCCTAGACCAGGGTATTATAATACAGCAAACAAAAAAAAAGTTCAAAATATGGCCAGGTGGCTTCAGGTCATTTATTCTGTCTCTTAAAGAGGAAAGGGCATTGACCAATAGAGGACATGGGCAACAGTATGTGACCCAGTTCCAAAAAGCTCCTATATCATTACAATCTATTTGCACATTTGTGCAGTCGTCTGCATTAAGCTCCATTTTAAACCAACTGGCTTTTAGTCAGAGTGCAATATAAATCCCTCCCAAGAAGAAGTCTGCATTGATGCAGGCTTTCTAACCACACCTGTTTTGGGACCGATATGGAGGAAGCTACACATGCAAAACAAATAAGCACTATCCTTGGTGTTTAAAAAAAACAAAAAAAACCAGATTACAGCTGTGATTTGAATATGAAGGCAGTGTTTTGGATCGTCTTGCATATTTTACCAGGGACAGAAATCTGAGCCGTCCTTTTCCTACTGCTATGGTACTTGAAGAATAAAGGCTGCAAGCTCTTTCATGTATCCAGCACAGAAAAAAAAAACCCAAACAAACAAAAAAAGAGTTCATGAATGAATGTTATCATAGGTTTGAATATAACCTTAAAAAAGACAAGTGGGAACATTTTGGAAATTTTGTTTTTAAATGTCTGAATGAAACTGAAGGATGTTGGGTGCATTTATGGGCACATTATTAATGTGTTCATCTGATAACAGTATAAAACAAAGCATCCAGGGATTGGAAAGTTCATGTTTCTGTCTGAGAAAGGCAAAGCTATCTCAAAGCTAGAAGTCCTGTCCCGTAGTTAAGAGATCCTTAAGAAACAGCAAAGTCTACAGAGTAGGAGGGTGTAGGGGCCAGATGGGAATTATCATGAAACAATATGGGAATCTTTTGTGTGTTAGACAAATGTGTTAATCGCTATGCTATAGACTGGAATTAGGCTGAAATGTGGTCCATGAACTAGAACTTCAATGTTGGTTTACTTGAATAAATAACATTGATTTACAGTGTGTTTAAAAACATTTTTAAAGTTGTATGGAAACTAATGTTTTGTAAATTGGAGATTAGCTTTTCTTTGTCATCTCAGATGTGTAAGATGTATATTTTTCAAGTTGGTTATCATTCTGCTAGAAGAAAGAATCCATGCTTCTGTAAAAAATTAAGCATGTGTTATGTGTGCCACTGTGAAACATGGTTTGATAATTCAGAATTGTTTTATATTCTTAGACCTGTATTTACTTTTGATGCAGGTCTGTCCATCGTTTACAGCATTAAGGCGAAGCTAACAGTTGTTTGAATAAAATACCTTAAATAAAGGCTGTAGTTTAGTAAGCAGATGTGTAGTAGTTTGTGTTTAATAATTTAAGTGTCTGAAGTGAGGAAATCAACACATGTAGGCAAAAATGTGATTGAGTCCTGTCCCGTAGTTAAGAGATCCTGAAATCCTTGAATTTATGTAATCATGCATTTGTTTTCAGTTATAAGCTAAGCTCATGCAGATGTGTTATAGGAGGAGAAGGAGAGTGAGAATGAGGAAGAAGAGGAACAGACTCCAAACCAATCGGCATCCACAAAAGTCGCTCTGACGTTATCCAACAGTAAAGGCAATCATACCTCAAAAGCCAGTTCTGCGTCCATCTTGAGCAAAGCTCAGCCTCCTCATGCCAACAGCTCTCTGAGGTTAGTGAAAAACATTGATCAGTTTGTGTAAAAGGTCACCGTATTACAGTGAACCCTAATCATGTTAGACTCGTGTCTCTTCTCAGCTCAGAGCAAAAACCTGTTGGAAAGATCATTAAATTTGGGACCAACATAGATCTGTCTGATCCTAAACGGTAAGATCATGTTAAACTTACCTAATCGAGGATCCACAGTGTCTCACATTACCTTCTATGTTTTTATTTTTTTCATTTGAATTTTTTTTTTCTTTTCAAGGTGGAAGCCCCAGCTGCAGGAGCTGCTGAAGCTGCCAGCTTTCATGCGAGTGGAATCCAGCAACAACATGCTGAGTCACGTCGGTCACACCATCCTGGGCATGAACACTGTCCAGCTTTACATGAAGGTGCCAGGCAGCCGTACGCCAGGTAAGTGTGTGTCCTGACCAGGGCTGCCACAAGCGATTATTTTGATAGGCAACTAGTCACCGATTATTTTTACAATTAGTCGACTAATCAGATCATGCATCCACTGGACGTAAAACATACGGCTTATTGCACCAGCATGCATCTGCTCTTACATAACGATCATTAGCTTACAGCTTGAAGTGTTTAAGGTATGTGCTAACCAAAAATAAAGACAAGATGATAGTTTATTAAACTTTTAATGAAATTTGCAGATTGTCTCGGTGGAGTTTAATAAACCCAGCCATCTGCTCCTTGCTATCTAAAATATAACAGGACACTGGAGTAAATTCTCAACCATCTCACACTTCTGTTCAATCAGTTTTCTGTTTGATGTTTATTCAGCTGTGTGAAAACTATCACTTTAATCTCAGCCAAACCGATTTACTCAGGAACAAACAAAACATTGAAAAAAGCCAAACAATAAAATTTTTAAGTTGTCTAAGTGACTTATATATCATGTTAAACCTGAGTAGCGAAAGACCGCAGGGGGTCTAAAAACGATGTGCCGGGAGTTCGCTGTTCTCGCCGGCTCTAGTGA
>VUQG01013439.1:1993-16769 GCA_015106755.1 Etia nguti
AAGCGCATTGATTTGAGGGTGGAGGTCAGGTGAAAACACACCGGAAGTGAAAAGAGAGAAGTGAAGGAGACCGCTTTAAAGGGTGTGAGTGAAGCTCATGTTGGTATCGCAGGTTCTGATCCGTCTTGAGGATAGCAGAGAGCTTCTGCATGCATCAGAGGCTGTCCGGCTTCCTTTCTCTCTCCTCTTGCCTAATCACAGGCCCGCGGTGTGGCCAGCGTGCAGGGCTGGAGTTACACACCGCGCACCAATAAAGCTGCTCTTTAATTAGGGGGGGAGAAAACGTACAGCTTTTTCTTTTTTTTTCCCCATCAAGCCATCAGCAGCATGCACTTCCATCACACAAGCCGGGAAAAGCAGCGACCTCGGCTGGTTCTTGGCTCTATATCTGCTCCAAACACGCAACTTGCAGCGTTGCTGTGCACTTGTTTCAAGAAAGGGAAAAAACAAGAAACTAAACCGAGCACAAAGCCTGGATTTATTGGCACTTTCATTTATGCATCGCAGTTCAACATGCATGTTTGAGAGAGAGAGAGAGAGAGAGCGAGCGAGCGAGAGAGCAGTGATGCTTAAAAAAAAAAGAAAAGAAAAAAAAGACAATCAGAAAGAGCATGTCAATAAAAGAACAGCGCCCGGAGCCGCTGTGAGGCCACCGAAAACAAAGTAGCGACAGGCAGGAGGAGAGAGCCGTGAGCGCAGGCACACTCGCTGCCTCGCTCCGGTGTAACGCACAGACACTCGGGCATGCCGAGGCGAGAGCGCAGCGAACACACAAAAACACTGCGAGCCACCCCCCAGGAACATTTAGCGCCACAACGCGAAGGAAGTGAGACGGAATTTCAGCAACAACAACATTTCTGCAGGAAGAGGGAAACGGGGCTTTCACCAACCTGACGACGCGAGGACGCTTCTTCCACTAAAAGGCACCGATGTCCGGAGTTTGCGTGTGTGTTGTGAGTCAGAGACAGAGAGAGTGTGTGTGTGAGCGTGTCACTCACTGGTGTTTCCTCTCCTTCTCCCGCTCTCTCTCTCTCCTCTGCCGTAGAGATAGTGCTGATGTTTCCACTTCCTCTTTTCGTCTGCCGTCTGCTGGCTGGCTTGTGTTGCCAAACAGAGGATGCACGAATGCATGAGAGCAGCAAAACTCAAGCAGTCACTGGTTAACAGGAGGAAGGGGACTTTTAAGTAATTATTTATTTTTTTTAGAGGATGGAAAATCGTTATTTCACTATTTTGGCCCCAAAGCTTAGCTCGGTTTGGTTAATAACAGTTTTCATTCCAGTGCCAACATACAGAAAGGGAAATGAAAACTTTATTTTTGTTTTACGGAGTATTTCTGACAGGAAACCTTCACTCTGTAAAAGTAATCCTCTCCTCATTTTTTCCCCTGTCAAATTTTAACTAAATATGTAGTGAGGGAGTGTGGGGTGTCAGTGCTGTGTATGGGTGTGTGGAGGCGTATGTAGGGTGTTGGATAAGGATGCAAGAGCAAAATCACCTAACAGGAATATCAGGATCACAGAAAACTGGAATTTGAAGAAGCAGGAAGCATCTTTTCTTATGAGTCCTTCAAAATATGTGCTATAAAGATCAATTTATCATCCCAAAAGCATTTGATATCAGTCTCGGATTACATTAATTACCAGATAAGCAAGATGACGACCATCCCAGTTTGATTTTTGTTCGTCAGTTATAAAATTCTCGCAGAATAAACCACACTTTCCGTGTGCTCTATTCGATGTATTTTCTTCTCTAATTTATGTTTCATGTGTAAAAGCATATGTGTAGGCTATCTGGAAGTTATTAAAAAGAGTAAGAAACAGGCTGGAAGAAAACACTGATTAGGAGAAGAAAAGAGCAGAAGACAATAGTCTGTGTTACATCATATACTTCAGTGTTACTTCATGCTCTCACTGATTTTCCCTGATGTCTTTGGTAACTATGATCCTTGAAAAAAAACATCAATCCTCCTAAAGAAGGGACTGTCTCCTCAAGAGGACTAAATGTACTTTGCAGTTCATTATTAATGACTTTGCACAGAGAATTTACAAGGCTGAAAATAAATACACATTTATGTTTCGGCTGAGAATAATTTAGGAAAAAATGAAATATTAGAAAGGACTTCAGTCTCCCAGAGTGAGCCTACACCAACATGACAAATGGGGGGCCTGCTACGCGAATGATTGAACAGATTATACCTGACAAACAACTCAAATCTGAAGGAGACGTCTTTTTTTTTTTCACAGTAACTGATGAAACAAAAGCAGATCGGCCTTCAGTCTCTCGGGAGAGGAAAGGCAAACAGGAACAGTGCTTTCAATAATTCATGGTTATTGAATGTCCTCCTGTTTGGAGGGTGGGATTATGACCTTCTAGTGTTACTTTATGTCTGGGAGCATAATGTTTCAGGCACTCTGTAAAGACTGCAGCATCTCCGAGCCACGGCGTCCCTTTAATTTTGATCGTTAATTACCTGCTGTGCTTGTTACCAGAATGAGTGGCATTTGTGGCTGAAAGAGAAAAAGAGGAATGTGTGTGGCAGGCAGCTCTGCAGCTCGTCCTCGTCTCCACTCAGCGGGAGCAGCAGCAGGAGGATTAATACAGGAGCCCTGTTCGTCCTGGCAAACAATCTGGAGCGACACACCCAGCAGAAATCTCTTAGTCCCTCATTCTGTTTATTTTTCTCTCTGCGAAAAACACAGGATGCAAAGCTCGTCCCGTTTAAATGGCAGCCCGTGTCCTCGACTTCACACCCAATCTGACTCCATAAATAGGCTGCGAGGACAAACACACCTGACCCAAAAATATAAGAGGAAGAAAACAGATATTTTTATGTGTATTTCAAGATGCGTCAACACATTTTGTTTTTCTGTGCAAGCATACAGATTTGAATCAGATAATAAATCTTTGTTTGACCTATGAATGCTGCGCGAGCACACTGAGCATGCTTCATATGGTATGTAATATATTCTAAACGGCACTTACTGCTGCTTTTCTTTTAGAGAAGCAAACAAAAGCATTCTTTTATCCCTCTGTGTCATTTGCATCATTCGGTCACTGTGACCTTTGGATCCCCGACTCTAACTTGAGAGGGCTCAAGAGCAAATCGAACCAGAGATGAGGTCATATTTTCATCTTCTATTTCTATTTTGCCATATAGCTTTAAGACAGCCCACACTCCTAAAAAAGCATTGCATGATGCGTTCAATCAAGTGGAGACTCACAGTGCAAGCCGGTAAAACTGCAGAGTCACTCTCATTTCTGGCATTGCACTCAGAAGGTAAGCACTGGACTGATTTCTTTTTATAGATGTCAGTTGTCACTTGTGTAACTCGCTCTGATTTGGACACATCCTGTTCCACAAACAGCAGGCCAACCTCCATTCATCTGCACGTCTGGTGTGAAACTTTAATGTCATATCAGATAACACTATCAAAACAGGGAAGCCTCGGTGCTGCTTAATTTTCCCTTTTGGCAAACATGGTTATTATTCATGAGTTATGTGCAGCAGCTCTGCTCATAAAGGTTTAATTGTCTACTTTCTTTTTTTCCTCCCATATTTTGGAAAACAAATCCAGACCATAAGTATCTGAAGAGCTGCATATGTTTGCTAAAGATTTGATTTGATTGTTAACAGAAGACTGGTGTTCAGCAAAGAACGTCAAAATCAAATCAGATTTTACCTGCCTAAACACAATGCTCTTACCTTTAGACTTGTCTTCATTCAAGCTGAGATCAAGTGATTAAACGGGCCAGGATTTAGGATCATTGTTTAATAATGAAGTCCATTGGGTTTCAGTGCATTTAGCTTAATTAGAGCACACAGAATGCTCATATAGACCACCCTGTTACATTCAGCAATAGACCAACAATAACAATAGATGGCAGCGTGCCAGTTCCTTTGGCAAGCCATACATGCTCAAACAGAAGCACCACCGAGTCTGATGATGAATGGCTGTTTCGGCTAGTGAGTCGTTCCTTGTTCTCTTCAGTTCGCTCTATCCATGAATTATTATTTTTTTGACAGATTCATGTTTTCTTTCAGAATCCCACAGAAATTGGATTCAAAATGATGCAGGGCTCTTTTTTTGTAATTATGAGTCCTCTGAGGTCTTCGCTTGATCGTTGACAAGGACTCACGACATATTGCAGACATAAAAGAGGGGTTTCTTAAACACACAAATGAATTTCCACTCATCTAGATAACTTGTATTCCACTGTATAACAGCTGGTTTGCTATTTGATTATTTTCACGTGTTCACCTGCTTTTTGGTTTTTTTTTTTCAATTAACCCAGCTGCCTATTTTGGTGGAAATAACAACCTTTAATTTCCGGAAATACATTATTAACTTCAAAATTGCAACTTGAATCCAAACACAGCTAATCTAAAGTCTTACACTCTCATAATTAGGTACATCTTGCTAATACCAGGTTTAACTCTCTTTTTCCTTGAGAAGTGCTTTAATTCTTCTTAGCATAGATTCAACAAGGTGCTGATGGATGACAGCATCACACAGGTGCTGCAGATTTGTCAGCCGCACATCCATTTGGACAATTGCCTGTTACACCACATCCCAAAGGTATAGTAAATTTATTGCCATGTTCAAGAAACCAGTTTGAGATGATTTGAGTTTTGTGACATGAAGCGTTATCCTGCTGGAAGCAGCCATGAGAGATGAGTATACTGGGGTTATGAAGGGATAGAGATGGCCGGCAGCAATATTCAGGCAGCCTGCGGTGCTCAAATGATGCTCAGTTGGTACTAAAGGGCTCAAAATGAGCCACAAAATGATCCCCAGAACCATTATAGCACCACTACCTGCCTGAACCACTGATACAAGGCAGGATGGATCTATGGTTTCGTGTTGTTTAACAAATTCTGACCCTGCTTGTCGCAGCAGAAATCGTGACTCATCAGATCAGGCAAGGTTTCCCCAGTTTTCTACTGTCAAATTTTGGTGAGCCCGTTTGAGTTGTATCCTCAGTTTCCTCTTCTTTGCTGACATGAGTGGAACCCAGTGCGTTCTTCTGCTGTTGTAGCCCATCAATTTAAAGGTTTCACATACAGTATAGTGTGTTCAGAGATGCTCTTCTGCATACCTTGGTTGTAATGAGTGGTTATTTGAGTTACTGTTCCCCTCCTATCAGCTCAAAGCACTCTGGTCATTTCTCCCTGCCCTCTGGCATCAACAAGATATTTCCAAGCAGAAAACTACCGCTCACTGGATACTTTCTTTTTTTGGCCTGTTCTCTGTAAACCCCAGAGATAGTTATGTGGGAAAACCCCAGCAGACCAGCCTGTCTGGCACCAAGCACCATGCTATATTCAAAGTCACTTAAATCACCTTTCTTCTCCATTCTGATGCTCAGTTTGAACTTCACCAGGTTGCCATGACCACATCTACACGTCTAAATCCATTGAGCTGCTGCCATGTGATTGGCTGATTTGCGCTAACGAGCAGTCGGACAGGTGTGCCTAACGAAGAGGCGAGTGAGCGTATGCATGAATGAAAACATTATCCTAACAAACTGATGTGAACTAACAAAGATGAAACTTGGTCCTTTAGTGTATTTTTTATATTTTTTATTTTATCTGAAAGTGAATGTTGCAAAGAGGCACCGACTCTGAAGAATAAAACATGTGTAACTGTTCAAATGCTCACAATCTGGACTGAATGTTGAGGCTAAAACACAATCAGCACAGAGATTCGGGTCTGGCAGCCTGTCTGACCTGCACCCTGTCCAAAAAGACGGAGTGCTTTAATAAAGCCTCTCCACTGACCAAATTCTCTCTACGTGGCACAACCTCCCTCAGAGCTGCTTTCTGTGACTGCACCTCATCTGGGAGATTCATTGTGCTACTCAAAGAGGGAGCGAGAGACAGAGAGACAGAGAGAGAGAGAGAAGTCAACACGGAACAAAATGTTTCAGGGAAGCTGATTTATCCTCGCTTATTGGTCCAAGCGTCGAGAAAAAAGAAAGAAATTTGCCGCAGAAAGCAAGTGAGAAAAGAGTCAAGTACGACGAGAGAAAACTTGGATCTATGCTCTCAATAAGCAACTAAAATGCTCTCATGGCTGCATTATCTGTTACTCTTTGATGGATCTGTAATTTCTCACAAACACATACAGTCCCCTGTGTATGAGCTATTCAGAAAGCCTAAGTCTCAAATCTAAATGGAAATCTTGCCTGCTTGTTCCCTGTAGGTCTACTGTAATTGTCTCTGTCAGGGTCATTAGGAAGAGGGAATGTATGTAGTTTAGAAAAAGAGAAGCAGCAGACTTCCTCAACTTAGCTTAAAGAGTAATGCTTGTTTTAAATAGCTACTGTTGTCTGCTTGCAGTTCTGCTCTTAGAGAAGTCAATTTGAAGACTTCTTGATGGTAGCTAAGCACAGAGAGCAGGGATTCCTGTCCAGTGTGTACTAAAATTATGATTTTTTTTGAAAGTATCGTCAGACTGCTAGCAGGACAAGATCAAAAGAAAAATGTTGCTTGGCTATAAAGGTCACCCCATTACTGTGCTGTGTAATTTTTAATGGACAGCCTCTCTGAAGTTTCACTGCACTAAATCTAAAAAACATCAAGGCAAAATGAGCTATAGAGTCAAAAACTATTTTCTCACATGAACGCCAGACAGTGTCAGAACAATCAGATCCCTGAATCGCCCACCTGGAAACACTCATTCGGTTTCGGGAAGGAGTGATGCCCGGATACAGCATGCAGGACACATGACAACCACTGACTCTTTGTGAATTCCCTGAAATGATTACTTCTCCCTTTCTCACAGACTTTGTCACTATAGAGCTGGAATGTTTCTAGAGGACCTATTATGCTCATTTCCTGTTGCAGATTTTTATGCATAGACACTACCAGATTTATTTTGCATTAAAGTTTAAAAACATTCATTATTTACAACATACTTGGTGAAAAACTCTCAGTTCATTCAATGTCTGAAATGAGCCATTTTTTCCTCTCTCCTCCTTGCTCCTTTTAAGGCTTTTGATTTGCTCTCTTTCAGGTAGTTTGAACAGTGGGTGGGTGGAGCTTCTGCGCTCAGCTAGAGCTGTGGTCTCTGACAGGGCCATATTTAAGACATCCCCTCTCACTGAAATCATCAAAAACAAACAAACAAACAAACAAAACAAAAAAAACCAACCCTGTCAACAGAGCTTTTCACTGAGGGCCGCACACTGATGTGCCACATTGAGGGCCAGACGAGTGAATCTCCCCTTTTTGTCAGTGTAAAGAAGTTTGACTACACATTGAATCCCTCAGGTATCTTAATAGAAGAAAAGGGAAGTACAATTTCAAATGAAAGACCTTTCAGCACGATTCTTTGGATTTGGAATTGTAAAAAATAAATGTCTAAGACTACACAAAAAGTTCTGGTACTTCATTGTTTTATAAGTTTTTAATTGACAGAAAGTTTTCTGTTATGGTTTTATTTGTCTTACTGTGGACTCATTGTGAAAAAACTGCAATTTCTAATGGAATAAGTGAAAAAGCAGGAACTTTTTTGTCATTTAGTTGTTTATTTCTGACATAATTACTTTGGTGTCATATGAATGGTGATGAGGGAGGATTTTATCAGTAGGAAATGCTGTAAAATTTATTAAAATACAGTGAAATTTAAGCCCTCCTTTACATTTTCCAAAGCCATACAGTGGGCCGGATCGGAGTCCTTGCCAGGCCAATTCTGGCCCCCGGGCCTTACATTTGAAACCCGATCTAGAGGACTGCGAAGCCTGATCGTTATACTTAAAGATGACTGAAAACTCGGTGCATGTCTCTGTATACGACTATACAGAGATCTCAAAAGATTCTTTCCACATTTCTGTGGCTTCCTCAGAGCAAATAAGCATATTCCAACCTCAAATCTTTCCAAATGTTTATGTACAGTCACAAGCATTCAAACATTTTGGCTCGTGTGGAAAAACATTCTAACAGCATCCCAACGTTTACATTTTTTCCACCCATTTTCATTTAATGCACTCTACAATCAAAGTTTTTAATAAGAATGCAATGCCAGAGAAAAATACAATCTCTGAATATGACCTTACCAGAATCGATGTGAGAACATTCTTTTAAACCAGAAGGCTCATTCCATACTCGCTGAAGAGTCACCGCCCATGCAGCAAATCCTTTTTGACAAACATATGTACCAAGGCACACATACATACTTAAGCTGCTGTTCCATCGGACTCTGTGCTGTGTGAGCCGACAGAGAGGATGTAAAGGCGAGTTGCTGCCCTGGGGGGAAAAAAATGTGAGGGAGAAGTCATCATGCTTGGTGCATAAACAGCTTTTAACCTGCGGGGAAAAAGCTTACGGGGGGAGGGCGGGGGGCTTCAGGGCGCAGGTCTTGCTGTGCTGCATTTCAGTCTCTTTCCTTTTTTATGTGGAAAACACGTAATACTCAAGTATGCGTATCAGCATGCCCTCAGTCTGAATCGGAGGAGCCATTAGTTTTGGACTTGTGCTTTCGCTTCCTCTTTCTCTTCTTTTTGTCTTTCTTCTTTTTGTCCTTCTTTTTTCTCTTCTTTCTGCGATGGTGATCAGAGGAGGAGGAGGAAGAAGAGGAGGAGCTGTCTGAGTCGGAGGAGGAAGAGGAAGTGGTGTCCTGGAGCAGTTGCTGCAGCTGCTGGATCCTACAGACAAGAAGGGAAGGCAGGAGAGGAGAAGAGGATGTGGTATTTAAGTCAAGTGCAGGGAGGAAAGTATCGCCGAGGCATACTGATGCCCAGGTTGGCAAGCATCTCAAATGTCACTGAGCAGCACACTGTCTTTGTCCCAGTACCAGCATTTTCAGAAGGCGGAGTGAGCCACGTGCCCGCTTGTGGTTGCGTATTTCTAATGTTAGCAACGCTGTCCAAGTAACCATCAAAACTGCAGGTGTGTGAAGGATTTTAAAGACACACCCGAAATACATGACTTGGGCACATATTTAGTTTTTAATTAATCATTTTGTAAAAGGTGTGCAATTATTGCTAAAACCCAAATAGGAGGAGACAATAATGACTTCATCGTCAACAACTCTTTTTGGTCATGCACTTTCAGGCATTTTTAAATTGTTTCTTCTAAGTTTTTTGGGACACCTGGCTCATTCATAGATATCTTTATCTTTGCCAAACAAGTAAAACTCATTTTAGTTTAAATGTTCACTTTTGTTGGAGTCCTGATTGCAAAAATTCCGTTTTGTAAGAAAACAGATTCTGTACACACGTATGATTTGGGGTTAAGTTTAATAAAAACACACCAAATCTTTGGAGATTGAAATGAAAACAGAGGAGATGAGTTTTTTAAGATCAGGGACCCTGTTACCTAATCTGCTGTGTCTGATGCAAAGTAAGCGCACTGTGTATAATTCACTCGATTATATTGTAGCCATTTCTTTACATGACCTTTAAACTAAGGTGCTAAAATAGCTTTTAAGTAAAGAAGCTTTTAAGTTATAATTCCGTTACTTGATTGTGCTCACACTAAAACCTGCAGTAGACAGAAAACTAGGAAAAAACAAAACAACAAACAGGATTTAAAACAAGACCACTGCCCTCATCCTCCTCCTGCAGCTCTCTCTTCTAAGCCAGTCACACCGAACAAGGCCAAAGAGTCCTGTCACAGAGTCGGCCTTCTAAAGCCTGAACCATCCAGGTGGTGGTGGTGCAGGAGGCAAGCTCCTTCTGAAACAAGCTCAACCGCGAGATTTTAAAAGGTGATTTTGGGCTACTTGTCCAGTGACACCAAAGACTTCCTGCACATCCTGGAACAGAATTTGTACTTTAAAGATTTAACAGCGTATCTTTAATATTTTGTGACTTACAAAATATTATCTGTGGGTTACAAAACATTAGATGATGGGTACACTGTGGTCATAAAGACATGGAAATGCCAACAATACTCAGGCAAACTAGATTTAAATGATGCTCATCTGGTACTCAGGGACCCAAAGAAAATATTCCCCACACCATTACATCCCCACCAGCAGCCTGATATACGGCAGGATGGACAGGTGTACCTAATAAAGTGCAGGGGTTTGTCTTGTCCTCAAACAGACTCAATTTCTTGCTGCAGCTGTACCAGATACACAGAGTAGAGTTTGTGTGTACTGATGTTATTGGAGGAAGAAAGAGCTAGCAAACGTTGTCCATAGATTTCCACTGAGAAATTGCTTCAACTGGGCATCAATACTATGTTTGCAAAAGCCCATTTCTTAGAAAACAATTGCATCAGCTCGAGACACGCTGGCAGAATAAGGCTGAAGGACACTGCTGTGCTATGATCAGTTGTGCGTACAGCAGCTGACAATTCAAGTGCAAAAAAAAAAGACAAATGGCATGTGTGAATTATCGGCAGAGTAAATTTATACTAACATGTAAGCTATGCAAGATATTTGTGCTAAAAAAGCTGCAGCGAGATTATATTTTGTTATGGAAGCACGTGTCAGAGTACGCTTTTCAATGTCTGGCATAATTATTAGTGTCCATAGTGCATTTCTGAATCACACAGTAACACGTGAGCAGTAAGGTGACAAGAAAACTTACACGGCTACAGTAGAATCCTTCAGCTGCAGCGTGGTAAGGCACTTCTTTCCAGGGAAATTTGTCCTAAATGGACTGTAACTCTGAAAATACCACCCCTCTTTAGCTTAGTAAGACTGTTATTGCTTCACGTCAGGCTCGGCCAAACTCTGGAGTGAATTTCTGAACAGGATGACGGCTTCAGATTTTGTCCCCTATTTCTTGAACTGAAGCAGTGCTCTGAGAAAAAAGTCATCATATTCAACGCAAAAATGTGGCCCCAAACAAAACAATTTGGGCGACATATACGATAAAATTAAAAGTCATACACTTAAAATGGCAATAAGCAAAGAATATTAAAGAATATAAAAAGAGAACGCTTAAAATAAACACAGACGTGGGTAATTCTAACAACAAAAACCTCATTTCCTAACTTTTTCATCAATTATCCAATTGCGACACAAGGCTACCGCATCAAGCACAGTTTAACAGACAGCACCTTATATGCAATTAGAAAGCAGGCTGGCAGAGGTTGGACTGTTTTTACTCCCCTTTCAAAGAAGATGCCAAAATGAATGTGGCACAGACACGCAAGTAAGACTTCAAAGCGCCACTGCCCTTTAAATAACCTTTTTGAAATGCATGCAAAAATACACAAGCATGTGTGCTACGCTGCTCTGCACGTGCGCACGCACAAACGCGCGCACACTTCTTCCTGAACTAACCTCAAATTCAAACATCCTGGTGTCAAACAGCATTTGCTAGAAACTGGCACAAGCAGCCAGCAACCATGAGAGACTTTCCAGGTCATCTGAGATTGTCCCACTCCAGCGAGAGGACACAGTGGAAAAGTACAAGTATATGATCTGAGCATTACGAGTCTCGAGTGTGTCCTTTAATAGCTGTGGAAAATTATGAGTCTTTCTCTGGGAAATTATAGCAAAAAAAACAACAAAAAAAAACAACCCCCAAACATGAACAACATGCAGACAGCAGGAAAATGATTGTACATACCTGGTTTCCTTCTCATTCCTTTTGTTTTCCCGAATTAAGTCGTACATTGGGTCTTCGTGTGCCTAATAAAAAAAGAAGGTAAGGTGCTACAATTCACACTATATCCAGGAACTGTACATTCCAAACAGTGTTGTGTCAGCACTTTTAGGAATATCGAGACAATAGAAGGAAGGAAAATATGACACAGTTGCATTTATGGTAATCATTGCAGGGGCTGAGCGTTCCTGCAGCGAGCACTGTTTCATTAAAAAGTACACTGGAACGAGCTGTGTGCAGAGATCTGCTGCCCACATGTGTAAACTAAATGTGACCTTACTTTAACTTTGGTCTCAGACACAAACTTTGTCTGTCATAGCTCCACGACATAAACGCGACTGCTAACTTTTTTTTCCATTGCATTCACAGCTTCTATAAGGAACCGTGGGTGGGCCAACTTTTCTACAGCAGTAAACCAACTCACCACTCTGAAGTGCTCCAGTTTCTGGTTGCCTGTGATGAAGAAAGGACACTCCCGATCACCTGTCCTGTGGCCATAGCGCTTGCACCTCCAGCCTTTACAAAAGGAAACAAATATCACCGTTTCTCTAACGAATCAGACGTCTCATGTACATGGCAGCAGATTTGCTATTAAACAGCTGTGCCACGTAAAACTGATTTTCTTCATCTCAAGAACTTTATTTTGCCAAAATAACCCTAACATGTGGTGCTCTCAGCAGTAGTTCAATAGAATATGTTCAGTTGTCATGGTTATTGTGAGTTGCCATAAATGACTACACAGATGCACCAACTGGTCACCAATCATGTGGCAGCAACTCACTGCATTCAGACATGCAGAAATGATCAAGACAAGCAGCCGAAGTTCTTAATGTGTTTGAACGTGGCACGATTGTTGGTGCCAGATGGGCTTGTCTGAGTATTTCAGAAATTGCTGATCTACTTGGTTTTTCCCCAGACAACCAGTGTTTGGTCTGAAAAAGAAAGAAAATATCAAGGGATTAGCAGTTGTCCTCGATAAAGTGCTTTGTTAATGTCAGATGAGAGGAGAATGGACAGACTGCTTGAAGCTGATAGGAAGCCAACACTAACTCAACCACTTGTTACAACTAAGTTCAGTTTACACACGCTCGTGAAAAATGAACAGAAGAAGATGGGAAAAATGTTTCCTGGTCTGAGGAGTCTTGATTTTTGCTGCAACACTCGGTAGGGTCAGAATTTAGTGCAAACAACACGAAAGCAGCGGATCCACCCTGCACTATTTCAACAGTTTAAGTTGTTGGTGGCGTAATGATCATCAACCGATTCTCACTATAACCAGGGTTTGCCTCTTATCTGTATTTAAGTTTATTTAATTTAATAACTGTACAGTAAATATGTAAAAATTGTGTATGTTTCTGTTCTGTGCCCTGTTTGTTTGTATATGTGTCTTTCTTGCTGCTGTTACACCCAAATTTCCCCTCGTGGGACAATTAAAGGATTATTCTATTCTATTCTAATGATGTGTTTTACGTCTTCATATGCGCACTCTGTGCCTCTTAGTACCAACCTAGCATCATTTAAACACCACAGCCTACCCGATTATTGTTGCTGACCACGTCCATCCCTTCATAATTACAGTGCCCATCTCAAGCTGGTTTCTTAAACATGACAATCAAGTCAATCTACCTTTGGGATGTCGTGAAATTTACATCGAGGATGATCAGCCGACAAATCTGCAGCAACTGTGTGACATTATCACGTCAACGTGGTTCTCTGAGGAATGTTTCCAGCGCCTTGTTGAATCTATGGCTACATTCATGTGTACTAACAAGGATTTTTCCACGTTCATTCTGAAAAACATTTCGGTCCACATGAAAACACCAAAAACAACTTCAAGTGCTTGCCAAGGCCAATCAAAAACCTTACAAACAATAACATGGCCACAATCTGACGTCAAAAAAGGAGATTAAGTCACACACCTTTGATGTTGCAAGACAAAAATCCCCATTTTCCTTGTCCACATGTAACCGCAGAGTTCCTGGAAAGCCTCGCCCTGAAAGGAGCTTTTCAAAAGCTCAGTTTAGTCATCTAAAACAGTTTTTTTTTTTAACATGGACGACTGACCAAAACTTACTGAAAAACTACGTATGCAAAAATACCCGTGTACATGTAGACAGGCCTATGGCATGATGAATTAAAGCAGTTCTGAAGTCAAACGGGGTTCCAAGCTGGTATTAGCAAAGTGTACCTAATAAAATGACTGGTGGATATGTATCCAAGCCCACTTTAGACCACCCGTCATCTTTTAAGTTTAAGTTCAGTACTTGCTAGCTAATAAAGCAGATCAAGGACAACTCAAACTACATTAAAAGACACAAACTGTAGAAAATCCTGAAAGAAATATTATTATATCAAACTGGATTTTTTTGAACAGCAGTCAGTGAGGCACACATCAACCTCACGAAACAGCAACTCAAGAGTCGCACAGGGAAAAAAACCACGCTGCTCACGATGAGCTGCCTGATTATCAGTGACAGATCATCTCAAATTCATTATCACTTTTTCTGCCCTGAAAACAAATCAGCAATTTATATCCAAGTTTCACACCGATTAACTGCTCAAGTGGCAGCGTAGCATCTGTGAACGACTTCAGTGTTTTAATGCGAGCCTGCATGAATTCTGCTCACCCCGTGAAAGAAGTAATTTCTCGCCGTTCCTTTAAACAGGATGACAAACGTACACGTTTTTCACGAAGGATTGAAAAAAAAAAAAAAAAGACACGGGCACTACTTTTGTGTGTGTGCGCGCATGTTTGTGCCTGAGCTCTGGCTGTTCGCAGCATGAAAATGTGTGGGACGAAAGAATGAATGGACACTGAACATAATGACATTCATTGTTTTGGGAAAAACAGACAGAAGATAATCTCTGCAACACCAATTATTAGTCTTCAGTCCATCACTCTTGCCATAAAAACAATGGACACAGTGATAAATGTCAAGTTCTCGCAGTTAACATTTATCACCTATCATAACTGCTGCCTACTCACAGTGGAGATTTACTCCCACCTACAGTTCCAGACCTATAAGTGCTGCTGGTACCTCACTAATAAACCGTACTCAAAACATTTCCGAGCATCCACGTGAGCCCGTTTAACAGATTTCACATTTTTCAAATAATGAATTTTAGGTAAAGAAGCATGAGAAATAAATACTATCGATAAGATTACTTTTTTTTTTTTTTTTTTTTAAAAATAAAAAAAATATTAAAC
>VUQG01013439.1:18019-28875 GCA_015106755.1 Etia nguti
GAAGATGAATCGTGCTAACATGCAGCTAACTAGCAAACACCGCTCCAGCGCTTCTGTACTTCCTGTGCAGTCGGGTTTGATTGTTAAAGTCCGGCGCCACCTGCAGGACACCGGCGGTAACACAGGAAGTGCGCCTGGATTCTTTCTCTCTCTCTTTAAAGAAACAAACAAAAACAAAAACAACCACAAATGACAGTTTCTCTCAGCAGCAAACACTGATAAAAAAACAAAAAACTTTTTTATTCTTCTCTTATTTAATCTGCCCCCCCTTTTTCTATGATTTTCTAGTTTGGCAGTTTTAATCTTAAAAACAGGATAGAGGAAACAAAATGTCACTATATGCTTTAAGATCACCTGTGCCTCACCTAAGTGACCTTTAACATCAAGGGAACAAACCATCAGCGTGTGTCTTCAGCATCCTTCCATGCAGGTTGCGTTTCAAATTCTTCCATTCGAAGGTAAAGGTTTGGCTGTCCTAAAAGTAGTAATCTAATCTGATTATTGCATTATTAAACAAATTTTGAATCATTTGCCTCGTGATTCATGGTGAAATCGGAGTATATTTGGACCTAGGTTTTATATATATTTATATATTATGTTGGACTAGTGTCTGCAAAGCCCATTTCCCCATGAGAGCATTAAAAATCTCTATAAATACTTTCTTTTTAAACTGCATTTAGGCATATAGACATGTTCAAAAGGATGTGCTGAAGTATTTCAGAAACTTCTGATCCACTCGTATTTTCCAGCAGAAGAGTTTACTGACAATAGCCTGAAAAAGAGAAAATATCCAGTGAGCAGCAGTTCTCTGGGCAAAACGCCTCGTTAGTATGGAAAAATTAAGGGATCTTTGAAAGAGTATCCAACCTGGTACTAGCAAGGTGTACCTAATAAAGTGGCTGATGAGTGTATTTAGTTCTTTTTTTAGCTAATTCTTCTAAAGTTATTGATCACACTTTAGTTTTCTTGCAGCCATATCTTAGTTTCTTAAACATGGCTCAGTTTCTAGGTTGTGAGCAAGAACTGATAATGCATACTGAATGCCAAATATATAGTCATATAATATGTGGATATATCAGCAGACAGTACATAAAAGCAGCAGTAAACAGAGCAACGAAGTAAAGAGCTCACTTTCACAAACTGAAAGTCACAGTTTTATTTCAGGTACTTCACAGTGAAATATAAATGTGAGGTATTTCAGGATTTAAACAAATGTGTGTTCACTGAACAGCTAATCTACAACCATGTACATGATCAGGCATTACAAAAAACACACAATTCATATTAAATAGAGCAATGGTGCAAAAGCATGTAGCCAAAGAAAGTATCAAAAGAAAATGTAAAGTTTAGATGACGCTAATTGTAAGTCTACAGATGTTTGACAGATGTGCCTTTTCATTGTAAACAGCGACTGGTGAGTCCCATTCTGAATGATAATCAAATATTTTCATCGGTGATTGATTTGTATGCATTTACAAATATGTAACAATGAGAAAAACATATTTACATTTATCACTTCTATATTTCAACTTTGTGGTAAAAAAAAAAAAAAGAATATAGAAACATGTCCCCACTGGAGAGAACCGAAAGCTGAATTGAGTAAATAAATCAAATACAAAAGTTTGAACATCAAATAGCATGAATAGTAGTTAAAGATATATTTTTTCTATATAAATCTATTTTTGTAACATTAGAAAATGGAGAAAATATATATGTAAACCAGTTTTTCACGCCACGAATGCCACCACAGAGAAAAGCTGGACTTCCTGTGATGCTTCGGCAATTTGATAAATAAATACTGAATAATCCTTCAACATCCACAGTTTGGGAGTTTACTAACGGGGGATGTGTTAAATTAGATGAAAAGAAGCCTCCCCGTCTTTCTGACTGTGCAGAAGATGCAGAAACTGACTGACAGCTGAAATAGCCGACCTCAGTGCCCCGGGTTACAATTCAGGATTCCAGGAGCGCCGCTCCAATCCGCCCAGCAACTGTCATTGCAACTGCCTTTTCACGGGCTTGGAAACTCAACTAGTTTCTTAAGTTCCCCCTGATGCTCTGGAGTACACGGATTACAACACGGGCCTACTCCCATTTCTTTGTTTTTTAAGAGTAATCATAAAGATAAAGCACATATAATCTTAAGATGCTCAAAGTGAGGAGAGAAAATCTTTCAAGCCCCCCTTCTTGGTGCCCCGGTTGTCCTCTCGCTGGAGAATCTTGCTTAAACGTCGGACAACCCAGTTTCTAATTTTAGGAGGCTTGGAGGAAGCTGAGCCTGAGCCTGATCCTGAAGTGGTGGTAGTGGAGGTGGAGGAGGAGGAGGAAAATCTGCAGAGAAGGAAGAGTTCAGTTAAGAGTTACTGTAACTTAAGATTTTGTTGGTTAGCAGGAAACGTTAAAAGCATGCTATCACCAGCGACACGATCCGAAAAACGTGGAACCAACACGTACCGCCTGCACATCTCGTTCCCTTAATGCTGACTTAAGAGAAACTCATACATGCCTGACACATCACCGTCTCATATGTCTGCAGCACCAACTAAGTTTAATCAATCAAGCAAGGCTGTGACTAAACTTTTAGCTCTGTGCATATTAGTAACAGCAAACCAAAATAAACTTACCTAGGTGTATGAGCAGACGCCCTGTCCTTGCCAGGAGTCTTGGGGGTATTCATGTTGGATCTGCTGGTTGACTGTGGGGTTTTGTGCTTGCCAGCACTCCCTGGTGTGTTGTGGGTCTTAGCGAAGGTAGCTATAAAATCCCTGTTCACCCCCTTGTACCTGGATGTCTTATTGCAGGCATGGCAGGTGGCCATCTGGGATAAGGAGAAGGAAAGGAACATATCCATTAATAATGCATGCTCTGCGTCTACACTGCGCTCATACACAACGAGGTTTTGAGGTGAAGGCATACAAGGCATCCCCAGAGGAGTACTTGGAAGGAAATCCGTTGGAACTTCTTGTGTATAATTTCAACAAATTATGTAAATCCTAGAGATGAAGGGGAAGCTTTTTGTCATTCTAGTTATTACTTTTCATCAAAACTCACTATTTCCACAGTTTAATGGCTTTCTCTGGGACGCACAACAGTTTGGTGTGGACTTGGGCCTGACTACCTGTAATAAAAATGGTGCACATGCCACAGGGGACGCAGGCCAACCCGCAAGCCTCACAGATGTCAGGGACACGTACTGACATCTCACAGCTGAGGAAACGTTTACAATGAGGTAGAGGAAGCTTACTCATGACAGGAGATTCACTTAACAGCTGAGGCTCTTCCCACTGGCTGTGCCAAAGATAATTTTACCTATGAACATTGCAGATATGAAAATAGTTGGACTGGTTGAAGCAGGATGGGAAAACAATGTGTTTAGCCTATGAGACGGCAAGGTGGGGCTGTTGCCATGCAATTTCGCCTATTCAGGGTACACTGCAATGTGGAAAGTTTACAACGGTCAACAGATCAAAGACTCACAGAGCTTTGTGCCCAAGAAAAACAAAACTGTACTGATCATTAAATTAGACGAATCATGCTCACATTCAGCTTAATATTGTTATTCTCTGATTTAAACGTGTAGCTGTGCATGATTCACAGATACTATCGGAGCCGTTGGCTAGTTGTTTTTAGTTTAACTCTATAACATTTTTCCCTTACAACTTCTGTGATGGTTGAGCTGAGCCTACTGTTTTCTGTAATTCAAAATAAGACACACTGCATCCAAATAAAATAAAAACTTCATGTAAGGAAAAACAAGTAGCAGGAAAGTTACAAGTATAACTACAGGTCAGGAGAGCCTTGCAATTTAAGACAACATGCATACTAACTCTTGGCCTATGAATGTGTGTCTAAGTGAAATGGTGCATGAAACAGCAGCACATGTCATGGTGTGCACACAGGCTGTTAATAAACCATCAATGATTAATCAAATAAGTTAGGGAATCATAATGCGACTGGGACAAACTAGCAAACAGATAAAAAACAAAACAACTAACTGCTATTGTAAGCCACAATTACTTTATTTATACTCTTCAGTATTAGGCAGGACTTTTTATCAATTGTAGCCCATTATAAGACACCACAGATGGACTGAGTGATGGTAACAATATGGAAAATCATCCTAGCATCAGCCCGACCCTGCTGTAATTATAAGATATACTATTTTTTTTCTGCTGTATTAACAAACTTCAAATAACTTCAACTAACTCCAGCACAGGAAAAATAAAAATCTTGAACAGAAGAGCCAGTTACACTTTTTTTTCCTCTTAAGTAAAACTTTATTCAAAGTAGGAAATGCAGTGCAGTGTTCAATAAAAACTCAAGATCCCTCCAAAACCTAAGCATAGAAAAAAAAAAAAATCCCAGTAGTGACAGAAGCTATCCAGAGCTGCCACAACATTAGAACTGGTTTGAACAGACCACCGCTGCAGAGGTCGGCAAGTCTGAGCCAAACTGTTGACAGTCCTGAATGCTGATGAGATGGAAAACTCACCGACACAAATGTAGCCATTTCAGATTCTGACAGGTGTCTACTGCCGAGTGTTGGAGAGTTGAGTTTCAGTGAACCAGCACTAGTGAGTTCTGGGTTCCTCTTCGTTTTTACCGCACCGTTAGAGAAGTGTTTACTACAGGAGCCTGCAAGTCCCGCTTTATAGAGACAAAGCCAAGCAACTGACCCACCCATCTGTGCATAGGGGTGTGGCTCAATGGAGGACTGACCAATGCTCTGTGAAGCAGATGGACTTAAATAACCCTAGACTTTCTCTAGAGGATGGATCGCAGTATTACTACTGCATGCAAGATCTTTTGATCAAGTCTATTTGTTAACAAAAAGGACCAAACTCCAAGTACTTGCTTTTAGTAAATACTGCTGAATAACTGATGATTTAAATGCTGTTTATTATTTACCCGTACTCTAGATGTAATGTGAAACGCTTCCAATGTTCAACAGATGCAAACCTCACAGAATTTTGTGTTCAAGCAAAATAAAAAATAATATAAATAAAAAAACCTGTACCGAACAAGATTCGCATAAACATACCTAACATGCAGTAATTAATAATGCACAATAATAGTGTACTATAATCATTATTTCTGTTTAAAGAAAAGTGCTTGGTGTGGCCCATCATGTCATCTGATTGACATGACGGGCTGGATCTGATTGAAATAAGCCATTTTAGGTAGTTTCCTCCGGCCTTTATCTATGCACTGTATGTGGTTTGAATATGAAGATTTTATTATTATTGGCTTTTGAGTAGCCCTGTGATGGACTGGTGACCTCTTCAGGGTGTACCCCACATCCCACTATATGACAGCTCGGACAGGCTCCAGCCCTCAATGGATAGATGGATGGATAGTTCCTAAACTGTAGTGATCTTATAAGGAGTCTAAAATAAATGTAGAAAGCCACATTCAGCAAAGAGAGGACATTCAACAGTGGAAAAAAAAACTTTCCTCAAATGAAGTATTCTAAACTTGAAATAACTGGTGCTGTTCAGTAAAGTAGGCACACGAAGTCTGGAGTATCTATAAGCAAAGGAATGCATTAATATTAAAAAGGTGCAGGTGTATAAAGATGTTATACTGGAACTAGTTTCTGGTCACATAGAGACATTTCAGACAAATGGATAAAATAGTTATATTAGAATAGAATAGAATAGAATAGAATAGAATAGAATAGAATAATCCTTTAATTGTCCCACAAGGGGAAATTTGGTTGTAACAGCAGCCAGAAAGACACATATACAAACAAACAGTACACAGGACACAGAACAGAAACATACACAATTTTTTTTATTTATTATTAGTTTCAGAGGAAGAATCCATCCTGCTGTTTCCCCTCAGGCCAAACAGATTAGATCAAATTAGTTATGAATTTCGTTTTCACAGTTAAAATATTTGTGTGGCACAAACCACTGAAAACAATATTTAGTTGGAGTTGGAGTGACTGACTTTTTAAATAACATAGTTTTTTGCAGCAATGAAAAATAGTTCATAAACACTCCTTGCATGCAGTTGCATCATTACTGTGATGCACTTAAATAGAGGGTGGTAAGCTTTGGCAAATTCCTGGCAGTGACCTCCATTCGTGTTTTAGTTACGGGATGTGAAACCGCCAGATTCAATGTGGATAGTTCCAGTTTTAACCTCCTCCTATCCACTTACATAAATGTTGTGATGAGTACTGTTTGCTTTATTGCACTTTCATATAATCTTTCTATCACCACTTCCTGTTTCTCCTGCAATGATCAAACAATTTCTTCCCATACATCATTAAATTTTTATCTAACCAAATCTTAACAGGGGGTATGGGGGTATATCATTAAACAGAAAACTAATTGCTGTTCTGCTATAAATGATATAGCTTCAATTGTAACACATACTGTAAGTGATAAGAGCTGGGGACATTTAGGTGACAACGCAGATTTTAGTGTTTCAACTTTTGATGAGTATGATTACCTCAAATGATTACCTCCAGGGGAAGGGAGGGGTGCACATGGTTAATGGTGGGCTAGATCAAACACAGGCAGACAGCTGGTTGCAGATGGATGTTTACAGCTAGGATGACCTCATGCTGTTTATTCTCTCCTGGCCTCGCTGTCATTAGCCAGCTCGAATGAAGCGCTGATATGACAAGATCTAAAAATCTTTCCCTAATAAAAAAGTCTGTGCATGTAAGTGCGCAGCGGAGATGCTAATCAGCAGCTGGAAAGTGCCTAGGAAATGACGCTGTCCACTCTCAGGCGACAGTGATGGTAAGGTTGTTGCATAGTGATAAGAAATCCCGACAACCTAAAACGCAATCTCTCCAGTCACGTGTACCCGTTTAATTTACACTAATCCTTCGACATGCGGCGTATGCACTTGCAGGGCCAAACGTGAATCGGTGGCACAGAGAGATCTGATTTCCTCATCTTGGCAGTCTGGCAGCAGACAAACCAGCGCAGTGGCCAACCAAGCACAAGGCTAATGCGGATAAACAACCACCTATATACACCCCAAGGGATATTAAGCACATTTTATTCATTTATTTATTTATTTATTTTTTTGCAGAAAGTAAGGTTCCCATTCAATTTCATGCCATGATTTTAATACTTGCCAGGAGTGTGCAATTGCCTCTAAACTGTGCAGTCTTACAGCGGCTCTTTCTGCTTATAAAAATAATAAAACAAGCCGTGAGCTTTCTTTCCTATACCATATCCACACTTGTGTTTTTGTTTAACATGAAATGCTAGCTAAAGCAGACAGCCACAGTAACATATACACTCAACCTTGATCCCCTACGCATATATCATGGCCGTTTAGCTCCGTCAGTCACGCATGGCGCATGGGCTGTCAGCGCCTGCTGTTCATCCTTTCAGTCATGAAGAAAAGACAGCGTGCAATTGTTTTAAATCATTTAGATTTATAGCAGCACTTATTTAAATCTCCTTTCTATCATTTCAAAGACCGAATACAGCTGAAGTCATGCATTAATGCACAATTTCCTGAACTAAAGAAGTCCAGATTTAAGTTACACGACGGTATAATGGTTTGAGCTTTAAACGAGCAAAAGGACCGAGAGTTCACAAAGGTGAAAACTCTCAATTTAAATAACCTGAGATCAATGAGATCCTGCAGCTGTAATTCTTGTAGCTGAATCTCTGGCAAGCTGACTGTTGTGTGTAACCCAATACTGTGACAAATGAGAACAGAGAGTTTAACATTCTCTGAGTCTAAAACAAAAAGTATAATAAAATAATCTGTCAGAGCTTTTGTTTTCTCTTCCAGAGCATACTGTACTCCTCTCCCAGCATACGACAAACATTCCTGCACTTTGCAATTGCTCATTTTCATGATTATAAGTAGTCAAAATGTTTTGCAAAACACACACACACACACACACACACACACACAGGCACATAAATCAATTCTGCAGATGGACCTTTCCCGCTAATAATAGCCTCTGCTCCATAAATACCTCCCTTCCTAGCTTTCTCTCTGCTGTCAGAGGTCAGCTTTGGTTGATTAATCTGACCTCAGCAGTGCAATACTGCCCAAGAGGAGGAAGATGAGTAGAGTAGCAGAGTGAGGCACAGAGTGAGGCGTCTGTTAGGACTCCTAAAGTAGAAATATCAGTCGTGTGATTGTTTGTAAGTGCTAAATGTTGATCGTGTGATGAGATGTTCCTGTTTTTGTGAACATCAAAGTATGATTATCTACATATGCTGTGTGTGAAAGTCATTCGAGACCGCATCAATACAACACAATAAAGCTGAAAGCAGAAGAGCAGTTGGGGATCAATACGAGGCAAGCAGTATAAACTTTCCTCTCGCCATGGCCTTGCTCTGTGATTGGGTGCATGCAGCCACTTAGTCACACTGTCTGGAGGCAGGCTGGCTGGTAAATACACAGACACCTGATCTGAATGCAGAGCTCCTACAGACTGCCATAAAAACATATCTGTTTCGCTCTTTCTTTCTCGCTCTGTTGTCAGTGATAAAGGTCATATTTTATCCTGCGTCGGAAAAGGCGGTAGGCCTCAAGAGCCAAAAACAGCAAACGCTGGGGGACAGCTTCAAAGATGTGAAATGATGGTTTACCCGCAGTCCTCAACAAACTTATTTCCAGTCAGCCAGATTAGATAAAGGAAAAAAAAAACCCCATTCTAATTCTTCATAATAACTCCCATACGAGTTTCAATCAACATCTGCTGCCTATGCTAATCTGATTTCTAATACTCCAGAGTGAAAAGTGTTTGTAGGTTCTTTTAGAAAAGGAGAGAAAAAACTAGAGTAAATGTGTAAAAGTCTTGAGGCGTGCCTGATTTATTTATATTTTGCTTCCAAGGTGCCAGACTTTCTTGCAATTTTTTGAAGTGGTCTTGACCAATAGTTCTGCAGGCTTTCAAGCATCTTTCAAAGTTTTTCTTTGGACATTTGCTGCTTTTCAGCCCAGTTCTTATACTTGACCATTCTAAGAGGACTGTTTTCTTATTTATTAAGCCACTTAACATTGACCTATGAATCTTTAACACAAGCACTTAACTCAAGGGATGACCCAGTGTTGCAAATAGACATAACACACATTAAAGAACCAAACTGTAATACTAGGCACTTTGTCACTATTAGCCTGTCACAAAAATGAAAACCTGGGATATCTTGGCATGGCGTGCAGTGTGTCCTGAAAGTCGTGACTTTAAGGAATAGAAAAAGAATCGAGCAAACATGTGTCACAGGACCTGAGAGATCCATCTGGACATTCACTTAAATCTATCTACTGTTGACCCTCAAGCCTCATCGGAAATGGTCTCAGTGGAAGGGTGGCTGTCAAGAGGTCATTCTTGAGAAATGGGAACGAGGAGAAAAGGCTGTGGTATGTCAAATTAGAACTGGACTGGAAATCAGTGTCAACAGGTCTGATAGAGTGATGAATCCAAACTTGAAATTTTTAAATTGTGGTCAGTATGTAGGGAGGTGGTCATGAGAGACGCACAACAGTGAATGTCTACAGCTATCTGTAAAACACAGTGGAGGTTCTATCATGGCTTGGGGCTGCATTTGAGCCAGTGGTGTTGGAGATCTTGTCAAAACAGGAATTATGAAAACAGAAAAGTACTGTCAGAGTTTGCTAGACCATGAAATACCACCTGGAAAGCATCTGATTGGCAACGACTCCATTTTCCAACAATACATGATCCCATTAAATCCAGGTATCCCAAACATACTGCTAATACAATGAAAGCATAGTTGGATATAAAAAACGCATAATGGAACACCATCAATCATGGACAGGCCTACCAACAGCCCAGACCACAATATTATTAAAGCAGCGTGAGAGACACAGAACAGAACAAAAGGCAGCCAACATTTAAAGAAGAGCTCTGAATAAATAATAAAAAATAAAAAGTGACAGAAATACTTGTCAAAGTCCCTCAGAAATTATCTGATGAAGTTTATGCAAACCAGGCACTACACTCTTTTAATATATTTATAAAATCATGTAGTTCTGTGTATTTTGAGAATACAATAGTAACATCTCACTTCCTGATGGCCTAGAGCCGTCTGCATTTGTAATGTTTATTAAAAAAAAATAAAAAAAAAAGATCTTACCAGAGAGTATAGTCTGCATTTAAATTTACAAAAGTCTTTACCTTGGAGATATATCTGAACACAGCAGGTGAAGTTTAGAGGCCGAGCCCAGAGACAGATCTGGATTTAGAACTCTTCCCTGATTATTTTAGAGGTGAAGAATAGCATGTATGTGGCTTTACAGAAGACATGCAGCGAATGCCATTAATGCATACACGTGCTGACAGATTCGATTTCAAAAGCTGTATAATTCAAATGCTGGTGAGTGAAGATGCGAACGCTGAACAGAGGGAATGCCAAGTTCCAAAGCAGATTTTTAATAGTTGTGTCAAGACAAAAATGAAGTGAGGCTGAGATGGTAATTGAGAGATGACATGCTGCAATGGTACCACTTTAAATTCTCTATATGAGGTTTATCCTGCTTGTGTACTCAACTAGAGACATGATGACAGTGGAGAGAAGAAAGTGTGGATGCTTAAACTAATTAAACTGTATGTTACATTATGCATATTTTGGTTTGTCAGTTCAGCTGGCATCAGTTTCCCATGACTTCTGCCATTGCTGCGTACAGTATGTAGATGTTAACATATTTCTAATGCTTTACTTAAATACCCATAAACGTGGCACAAGAGTGAGTGTTTCCACCTCCCACTGTGACTCCTCTGTTTGTATCTAAAAAACCCTTTCATCTCTAAGCATCTCTCTTCCCCAATATTCCCCCCCCCCCCCCCCCCCCCCCCCCCCTCCCCCCCCCTTCCCTCTCCCCCCCCCCCCCCCACCAAAACC
>VUQG01013439.1:38213-50564 GCA_015106755.1 Etia nguti
GCTTGTAAAAAAAAAAAAAAAAAAAAGGCAACAAAATCACTGCTTCAAGCTGCCAAATATGAGGGTTAGATTTCTCTGTTTACTTTGCAAATGTGGCATATCAGCTGATCCCAGGGTGAGCTGACAACACGGGGCTGATATTCTTCTACAAATCTAATATCGGGCGTGCTATCAAAAGCTACCTCAGTTGCTGCACATCCGGAAGCCACTTTGTAACCCACCTCCACCCTAGCTCCTCCTTTCTAACTAACTTTATCAAGATCACATCTGTTGTCACTGATGCCTGCTCTGCTCTGCAAATCCTTACGCACTCCACATATTCACATGGAGAGGCAGGGAGGTCCCACAACAGAGCCACGCCACCAAATATAAACTACTGCAGATGGAAATATCAATCTTCTTTTGACTACATTGGTCCAGAATTAGGTTTGTTAGTCCGAATAAGTAGGTGATTTCTTTTGGGAATGTGGTATGTCACAGCCAAAATGAAGAAAACAATCAGAAGTTATTAAGGAACAATCATGCCTTGCAGCTCTCTTGCTTTCGCTATATATTTCCCCCACAATAATTACTCAAGAGTTCCACTAATATTAACCAACACACGGCAATTGCAGCTGTACTTCTAGACTGAAAACCATGTCAGGCCTCTGTGAAGATAATAAAAGACAAAAGGAAAAACCAAAACAAGTTTTCAAATTGTTTGTCCAGCAGACGACATGCATATTTGTTTTGGTAATCAGTACACTCAGTCAGCGTCTAGTTACCAGACACGCAACTATGATTACGAACTTACTGGAAAAAGCTTCACTGATTCAACAACGTGAGCCACAATAAGCACACCAAGTACTTGTACACCGAATTCAACAATAAGTGTAATGCCCGATGCAAAAATACATGCTAACTCATTCACTCCTCGCCCCGACAGAAGGTGAAGACTGTGGCAGAAGGCAGTAACACCATCTCCTACAAATACGCGGAGTATGAGCGTATGAGTAATCGCGCACCCACAGAACAAACACTCCAGTGACGCATTGGCCTGCAGAAAGTGGAGACAGTGGAAACCCCCAAAAGAACACAGGGACACGGTCGTAATTCCTCAGGACTCAGAACATCAACGCACTCTGATCACGTACACCAATGTATGCCGACTCAAATATTTTCAGTTCCTCTCCTGTCACGGGTGCACAGTTTGATCAATTGCGCATTCAAAGCATGCGTCTGAGGCTTTCATTCGTAGCATGAGTTCCTTCCTGTATGCTGCCTCTCATATTATCACTCGGATCACTTAATTAGCTCATGGCGCTAAGTGTACATTTTGGCAGTGGCTGTTCATTGTGTCTTCTCTGCCAGGCACTTTGGCGTAAAACCAGTGAGGTCTCTGAGTTACAAAGCCAAACATTTAGATTTGTGTCCTGCCTGCTGGACAGCTGGTCAGAGTTAAACATGTTCAATATGTTCTCAAATACCACAGCTAATCATAGCCGGGGAATCTGGGGAACAGATCAATGTTATTAAAGCAGCAGTGGGCTCACACACATCCGGAAAACGGCCCGGACTGGGGTTTTCACCATTAAAACCTCTGTTTTTCTTTCCATTCATGGCTCTGCCCACAAATTTCCTGGCTCAGGTAAGAGAGAAGACAAGCCAAAGGATACAGGGACATGGCTGAAATCCAACTAATGCACGAATTGCAGGAGTCCACACATATATGCACAGTCTAAGGAGCCTGGAAAGAGCCTACACAGACACATATATGCAAATTTTTAAACATTACAATGCATTAATGCTCAATTTAAACCCTAATAAAGAAGAAAAGTCTGTACACCGGCAAGTGGGCACAGCCTAAACACACACACACACACACACACCCTCACAGACAAAGGCTTAAGAGGATTTCTCTTGAAATTACTTCCAGCTTTCACCACAACATGGCAATCACCAATGTCTGGAACGGCTATCAGACACCAAAATTTTGAAGTTCAAGAAGTACACTGTAAATGAGGTAAAACTGTAAATGAGCAAAATCATAAAGTGGCCATAATAACTAAAATTCAAAGACTTAATTACAGGAATCTAATAAGAATAAGACACCTTTGGAATGCTGGATCAGGGCTCTGTTTGGGTTTGTTTACCAACCATACAAGGATGAGGCTGAGGCTTACATACTGCCTGGCTCTCCTACCCGATGATTAGAGGGACTGTCTGCACCACCACCACCACTTTGTTTACTTCCTTGTGCTTTGATTTCAGAGCTTGTTAGGAAGATGTCTCGATCTCACCAATTAAAACCATTTCACCAAACTGTAATTCGTTTAAATTGAAACTATCACTGAGGCATTGCAAACTTGCCCACAAACACGAGCAGCCACGGCTGGGACTCTCACATGGGCTCATGTCCAGCAACAGTAAGTCATTGTTGTAAAAGAACTACAGCAGGCTACACTTCAGTGGAAAAGTACAACAATTCATGCTCCACAACTTCAACACTATTCACACCTGAGGCACCACTAAAGATCAACGTAAGCAGCAGCCACATCTTATTTTTAGATTTCACTGTATTATGTGTTTCTGCAGTTTCACTGTAGCCCACAGTGATCCGATTATCCTTGAGGTGACTGTAACACAAAAAGTTATAAAAAGGAATGAAAGCGTGAGCACATAACCAATTCTTATTTAAATGAACATGTGAAAAAAGAATCAGAATTTAAACAGTGGCTCAATATTTAAGACGTCAGAGCTCAACCAATCACAAATGATTGACAGGACATCAATTATAAAGCTATAGTTCCTTATAACTGCGAAACTATAGCCTCAGTAATAAGGAACTACAGTGGGGGCTACAGTCACAATTTGTTTTCAATTCCCCCCAATATATATATATATAAATATTTCTAAATAAACAATAAAGATATTCTGAAATTATAGCTCTAATTTTAAAGCCCTGACATCATCGTCGAGCTAGAAACTTTCCCGGTCACACTGGGCGAACACCTCCACCTAGCGTTCACTTGCTAGCATTACAACAATAAAGGACAGCAAGTAAAATATATTTTTTTAAGTGGTATTCGTGTTAGGTTATAAGCAAAGTGTCTTACATGTAGAAGCGCGATAACTCCGGGCAGCTATCCTTATACAGCAGAGAAGCGTCCAGCAGAAAGCTGTTTGATTTTTTCTCAAGAGAAATCTCCATTTTTCTGATGACGCACGTGAGAAAAAAGAAACTCTCCTGCGAATGCAAATAAAAACTTCCTCCGTAAATGATTAGCCGGCGTAACAAGTAAAAAGTGGAGACTAGACGAGCGTCCTTTACACTACTGGAGAAGCTGCCGCGGAACGACTGTAGAAAATGTATTAATTTTCATCAGGTCTGCATTGAGCTAACTAGCGTTCCAGTTAGCCACCTTTGGTCGCGAGATTCTTACGTTGCTTGCATTGGATTATGGGAAACTGAGTAGTTAGGAAACATACAGAGGAGCGTAGTATTGATTTCAACACCATTCTCTCATTTGATCATGCAAAAAAAGAGACAAAAACTAAAAAACGACGATAAAAAAAATAATGGTATATCGCTTGACACCGGGAATTAATTGAATTTTAAAATTCGAAGCTTTAAAGACAAAGGCTATTTAGTCTGAGGTATCATCAATGACTGTACTAATGGCCCTGTTTGGAGTCAACACTTACTGAGTTACATGTCATTAACTAAGGTAAAAAAAACAAACAAACAAACAAACAAACAAACAAACCCAAAACTAAAACTAAAACAAAACAAAAACCCCCAAAACGTAATGGCGCAAGTGCAGTCATCCCAGTACTGAACAGATACCCTTTGATGTCATCATTCCTTGAAGCTTATTGGATATCATGACTTACCAACGTTAAATGGCCATGAGATATGGTAATATCCCCTTTTTCTGTGTTCAGAGCTTACTAAAGCAATAGCAAACCTTGCAAAACCATGAAAGAAACCACACATATATGCGACATGGATTCGGGTTCTTAACTCTGATAAAACTCCGGGTCGATCCAGTGAAATTATTGCACCTGCTCGAAAAGGGAATTCTGCGGGGAGAAAAGAGAGTCAGTGTGTGAAATTGGATATTTTGAAGCGGCGGAGGGGAGGAAGAATCTCCCCAGTGCGCACCTCTGGGTATCCTCCTACCACCGACATCAAAAGAAGCGAGCCGGTCGGTCAGACATAACGCTTGATGAACAGAACACAGACCGAAGATGACAAGAGGGAAGTTTACAAGGAGGTTTTACACGACATAAGAGGAGATTTCATTCACCACCAGCGACAACACAGCCTCCCTCTCGTCCCAGCGTGTCCAAGCACTGACTGTCGGACCGGTGCGTTTTACGCATATCCTTTCCAGGTATGTCGATTCGGTCTCTCGGTAGGTTTTCACGCCTTCGTGTAGTACAAATACTGCCATTCAAGTCAAAGGAATACTGTTTAGCCTTTTCTAAATTATCACGGTCCCACGTGAACCTGAAAGGCGCAATAACCTCTGACGACATCTCTTAGCTGATAAGTTCAACATCATTTCCCTTGAAGAAGTTTAATTTTAATATTACAGTATAATGTGGAGTTTGGGGCATTAGCCTACAGTGTCTATTTTTTATTTGACTTACCGATTTGGCTACCGATTACAGTTTTATCGCGGCCATTGCGGATGTTTAGTCTATGCAGTTTCATATTTTTTACATTTTTTCTGTTGTGAATTTGGCGGCCCACTAACACAGAAGTTATTTATCTTCACAGGTTGTGGTCACGCGTGCGTGTGCGCGCTTGCATTCGTTCGTTTAGGGAGGCAAGTGGGGGGCTAGGAGGTCTGCCACCAGACGCTGAAACGACATTAAATCACTGGGCCATAGAGCTTTCAGAAACTGACCGAGTAAGCTGGAGTGTGAGGGATAGCTCCTCTCTTGGTGCGCGAGTAAATCTTCACTTTATCAGGGTCCGGCAGGCAGGCGCCTCCACGCAAGAATGAAATGTTCAAGTCGGTGCTTTCCGCGTAAAGTGTAGTCCACGGATAAAGGGATTCTCCCCTCACTGCAGGACTAAATTGACTCGCGAGTCCGAGGGAGAGTCAGACGGGGCGATACAAAGACAGGCAGAGAGGTTGATATGGTGCTTTAAAGTACGACTACATCCTCATCCCCTCTTTACAGGCATGCAGCAGAAATAAAATTGGACCTGGACAGGGATGGGAAGGTAGGCATTTTGCTTTCATTTTCACTAACACTGAGATGTGGCAGTAAATTGGCAGAGATGAATGTTGCTGCTGTGATGAGCCAAATAAATTCCGCTCGAACGATCAAAGACTTGTGGAATACTTCTCCCCTGACCTGCACAGTAACAATTTTCCTGCAGGGCACAGGAAACCTGAAGCCTATGGAGACTGATCACATAACTGCCAGGCAGTATTGTGGTGTTAGCAAGTCTCTGAAGGCGGTGTGAAAGTGAGGACATTTATATTTGTAGGAGAACATTAGAAAACATATTGCCGGCAGCTTTTCAACACACAGTTTTGCACACTGTTAGAATTAGTTTCACCAGAAGCTAGTTGAAATTGTCTGTGCTCTGCTGACTCACAGAGGATGGAACCTGCAGCCGTGACAGCACTGATGCACTACTCATTGAGCCATGTAGAACCACACCTGTCTCCGTAATGCAGTGGTGAGGCAGGTCTGGTGCCAGAGGGACTTTTCTTCCACGTATGGAGGACCTCACAGTGGGGAGCAGAGACACCCCCCCAAAGTGTTCTGTCAGCATCTGCAGGGAAACGCCAATCTGAGCAACAGCAGCAGCATCGGCATGAGCCATCGAACCAGCTATTGCTTCTGAAACGCAACACCAACTCCAATAGTGCTGAGATAGCTCAAGAGAAAAGGCACAATGCCCTGTGCTGCTGTGCATGTATGTGTGCTTAAAATGCGTGCACATGCCAGCTACAGAGTGGTCACAACTCAAGAGTCTACTTTAAGCAGTTTCCTCCTACACAGTGATGCAAATTACTAATATTAATTGGTCTGCACTTGTTATACGAGGGCATTCCCCTGCAGACCTCTGACTAAACATGTCTCAAGCTGGAATTCTGCTGACTTCAACAGCCCATTCTGTAACAAGGCTAATTATATACTTGAATTAAAAATTAATAGTGTTAAGGTCACTCAGAGAGTCAGTTTGTATGCTGCATCCTTGTAAATGGCTGCGTTTGTTTAAATGTTCTGGGTGCAGTCATCTTGTCAGTGCAGTCTTGCTAAAACTGAGCTTATTTGCTACTTTTTAATCAGCAAGTGCTTCTGCCTTTCTCTTTTTGTCTCAGTGCAAACACTGATGCCCGTGCATGTGCAGGCAGACCCCGTCTTCGAGTTATGGAAGCATTTCCTTTTTAAATGCATTGTTCAGAGCATGAGCTCTTCAAACACACCCAGCTTGTGGTTCATTTAATCGCAATCCACAGTGTAGATGAATTTTCCCGCAGAAAAACAGAGCGAGAGAAAAAGAAGATCAAGGTCACAGCTTCACTTGCTCAAGAATTTGGTTTGAACGCAAGTTGGATGTTGTCGGTGCTTTTCTGGGAATTATCACACACTCGCACGCACATTGCTTCAAGGATGGCAGCTCATTCCACTTCATTTACAATCAATAGTCTGGTGGCTTTGAAATGCTATTTCATAAAGCTGCTTTGAAAGGAAAAAATTAAGTTTTTTTGAAGTGATTATTTCCTCTGCTGAGATTATTTGTGA
Source organism: Etia nguti (assembly GCA_015106755.1). Classification (NCBI taxonomy): domain Eukaryota; kingdom Metazoa; phylum Chordata; class Actinopteri; order Cichliformes; family Cichlidae; genus Etia; species Etia nguti. Next base: position 44,970 of record VUQG01013439.1, read on the forward strand.
AGAGGGCTGAGTCACTTAACTGTTACTGGAAGCTGCGCTTGTACAGGCCAACAGACTTTCTCCTTGTGCTATTTTCAACCAACCTTCTCATTGCTTATACTATGCTTGTAGATGGGAAAACTTCAAAGGAGGTGATCTGGTTATCTGACCTTGTTACATATTCCTCTTTTATCACTTCTTTTTAAAAAACATTGCCTTACAGCATAATCATTTATTGATGTCCATTTTTAGACAATGAGAGCATGTGTACTTTCTCTGTACAAGCCAGAGGCAAAGCATCATTGTAAGTGTGTGCATGCATGTGTATATTTGTATGTGTTTATGTATATAAGCGCTGTGGTTGATTTTTTTGTGTGTGTGTGTGTTTGTTTGTGAGCCAAAGCTGCTGGTACAGAATACTGCACCATGCAAATCTGGTTGAGGAGAACAAAGATGTTCTACAAACACTGTTTCTTTGGATCAGGACGATCCCAGCATCCAGAACCCGAGAGAACAGTGGCTCATTCACGCAACATCAAGAGAAGGGACCCAGTGCAGGGACCAGCTAAGGTCTTTTTAAAAAGGTTGTGTATCCCTAGAGAATAACAAGGAGAGGAAAAGTGAGGAATAGAAAAGCCTTCGTCCATTATGTGCTGTTCATAATAAAAGGGATTTGTAGCCAGTTTCTCTTCAAAGACATGCCTGGAAAAACACTAAAATCCTTCTTATAGGTGAACACAACTTCCCTGGTAAAATGATAATTATTTAAACCTCTTTACACATTACCAAACATGTAACCTCAAATTTCAAATATATAAACATGTGACCTTCAAATTCATGTCATTTTTATACAGTGAGGAAATGGTGTCTGTGATTCAAAGTGTTTGTTAATATGGTTGCCAATGCACAGTAGTGCCAAAAGTATTCACTCATCTGCCTTCACACAAAAATGTACTTGAGTGACATCCCATTCTTAGGTTTTAATATGATATTGGGCCAAGCTTTGCAGTTATAACAGCTTCGACTCTTTAGGAAAGACTTTCCACAAGGTTGTGGAGTGTGTTTATAGGAATTTATCATCATTCACCCAGAACTACATTTGTGAGGTCAGACACTGATGTTGGATGGGAAGTCCTGGCTTGCAGTCTCCTCCCTAATTCATCTCAAAGGTGGTCTGTTGGGTTGAGGTCAGGACTCTGTGCAGGCCAGGCAAGTTCTTCTACACCAAATTAACTCCTTCGTGTCTTTATGGATCTCGATTTGTGCACTGGTGAGCAGTCATGTTGAAACAGGAAGGGGCCATCCCAAAACTGTTCCCACAAAGTTGGGAGCATGAAATTGTCCAAAATGTCTTGGTCCACTGAATCATTAAGAGTTCCTTTCACTGGAAGTTAAGGGGTTGAGCCCAACTTCTTAAAAAGAAACCCACACCATAATGCCCCCTCCACCAAATTTAACACTTGGCACAATGGAATTAGACAAGTACCATTCTCATGGCAACCGCCAAACCCAGTCTCATCCATCGGATTGCCAGACGGAGAAGCGTGATTTGTCACTCCAGAGAACACTTCTCCACTGATCCGAGTCCAGTGGCAGCGTGCCATGGGAACCCATTCCATGAAGTTCTATATGCACTGTTCTTCCGCTAATCAGAAGGAGGTCTGCTACCAGTTGGTGACCTCTGCACACTATGCGCCTGAGCATCCGCTGATCCCGCTCTGTGATTATGTAGCCTACCGCTTCATGACTGAGTTGCTGTCTTTCCCAATAACTTCTACTTTGCTTAAATAACACTAACTGTGGAATATTTAGTGGCTTTATATTATTTAGAATATTTGGATATTTCATGACCGGACTTGATACACAGGTGGCATCCTGCCAGAGTACCACACTGGAGTTCACTGAGCTCCTGAGAGCAACTCATACTTTCAAAAATGTTTGTAGAAACAGTCTGCAAGGCTTGGTGCCTGATTTTATGCACCATGGAAGCCATTGGATGGGTGAGTGAATACTTTTGGCAATATAGTGTTTTATTTCAGCACCATAGTTTTGTTTCTTGGAAACTAAAGTAGCTTTGCCTGGTTCAGAGTTCAGAATAATCCTTACTTATGTTATACTGGGCCTTACTGCAGCCCCATGGTTCATCTGCCAGAAACAAGCTGCTATAGCTTCTCTCCATTTGGGAAAACTTTCTTTAGCTAGATGCCCCTTGTAAACAGAAGGTGGATGGAGGTGCTGTGCTCGCAGTAGTAATATCCCTTTTTGAACCAGCCCTCATTTCTTTGCCTTTTCCTTCATTTTTCAAGCAGCTCCACTTTCTGGTATTTTTTTAACCTCCTAGGACCTGGCGTCCATATATGTGGACATCACATTTTGGGTTGTCTAGACCACAATACTAAATTTTGCTCTACAAGGGCCTGATATCCTCTTATCAGAAACTACATCAGGTAAAAAGTGAATGTTTTCACATTCATCAGGTCCCAATCAGCCCAAATAGCAAAGAGAAATAAAAAATGCATGCCATGAAAGAGTTCGGGTCTTAGGAGGTTAAAGTGGTCTTCAGCAACCGTTTTCTTCAGGCTTTCTGAAGGTCTTTCACATTGGTTGCTTTGTCACTTATTTTCAGTCCATCTGACCATTTTCAGAGGAATTATTTTTTGTTTGTTTGTTAAGCCATTTAATACTGATCTATTAATCATTCAAGAATATATAATATATGGGGTGATGAATCCAAATTTAAGATTTCTGATTCCTCAGCCATCTGTAAACTTCATGGATGCTCTGTCATGGTTTGGGGCTGTATGTCAGCCAGTGGTGTTGGTTCCATTGTCGAAACCAATGGAATTATGAAGACAGAAAAGTGCCATCAGATTTGAATCCACCATGTAATACCATCTGGAAAGCAACTGATTGGCAACAGTTTTTTATTTTTCAGCATGACAATGATCCCAAACGCACTGCTGGTGCAGTAAAAGCATATCTGGATAGAAAAACACACAATGGAACACTATCAGTCATGGATGTTTGCATGTTTGAATAAATTGTTGCACATTTTCCTCGTTTTTCCTAGCAAGATAAAAAGAAATGAGAGTTGTTTTATACTTTTTTTTTTTTTACATATGAAAAGGAAAAGCAGAATAGGTCCACTTTGTATGTACATGGCTTGATATATTATAAAAACATCACACGTCTCGTTTCTTTTTTTTTTACCTTTGGCTGTGCTGTGTGGAGTGTCGTATTCGGAGTGGTTTTCAGTGTGTTTTTTTCTTTTAAGTCAAAGCCTAGATAAGCAAAGGGTGGTTGAAGAGCCGGTCTACATTCTCAAGGTCCTCACGCATACAGACACATTAGTTGTACATGTACACAGGCATGTTATCTATGCAGATAAGGGAATCTGTGCTACACTGTGGATGATGACTTCTGCTGATGTGATAATAAACAGATTGGGTAATTGATATTTTTAATCTGACATCTGTATCTGAATTTTTTCAGCTAGGCCCTGATTTTTTTTCTTGTCATAAGCAAGTTTATACAGCAATTTTGTTAATGAGCATAAACCGTCTATTGAGCAGGGGCAAGAAAGGGGCACTAGCATTATGTAAATTAGGCAATCGAGTATGCAGATTTTCCTCGTACCATTTCCTCATGATCTGCCGGCAAGGATTCTGTCTCCCTATCAGCGAGTGATCAGAATAGCCAGACCATTGTTAGCCCTGACACAATGCAGCATTGTAGAGTCTCCTTTTGTGTGAATCGTTCAATAGTGTAGGAACTTTTCCAATGGCGAGGTTTTGGTGAAGGGATAGACGGCACACGTCCATTAGACTCGGCACGATCATTGTTCTGTTTATGGAGAATAAATGGCACTTATTACCTATAATCAATACTTCAGTTACAATTCCAAATAATTGCACTCTGTGTCTGCAGGATTTTTGTCTGGCGAAGTCATTTCAGTAGTATCAGAACCCACTGTTGCTGCCGTAATGAAAGGCAATTCACGTAAATGATTAAATGTAGAATCCGGGTGGCTTCTTTCTCACCAAAGCCAAGTTGCCTTGGGCAGTTTCCAGTAGTATGTCACCCATTATTAGTCACTGTTTTTGTCGTGTGTCTTATTAATGCCCTGCAGTTTTGATTAGAAAAGGAGCTGGTGCCCAGTAATGCCTCACATACTTGTAGGCAGTTAGATATTCATGAAAACACACTTAAAAAGAATTGTTCTCAAGTGTTAATGGAAGCCATTTCTGTCTTCCTAAAAAAATATCTGTGCAATTATATTTGACATTGTTACCTCTAAAACTTTCAAACTTCAAAACCTCTACCCCCAAAATATATTCAGAGTCCCAGTTGCATGGTATTCTACTTTTCTTCTTACATGCTTTTTTATTCAGAATAGAAAAAAAGGTTAAATGAATTGAATTCTGCCCCTGGCTTTCTATTACTTTCTTTGCTTGCTTCGTCCTTCAGCTCCTTTCATGTGTCCTCTGAGTTCATCTCCCTGTAGTTTTGAATCTAGGTTGGACCCATTTTCATACGTGGAACTAGGCGAGGGAAAGATAATCGTGTAATTGCCAAACCATAGTGCATCACAAAAGCAGTAGCCTGGTGTAACCAGTGAGGCTGATGTAAGCATCTTTGAAAGGGTTAGGAGACCGGAGATTTAACCTGACAGGAAACACAGCACATCAGAAATTTAGAAGAAATGTCATTGAAAAAAGGCTTCAGTTGATTATTTTTTGTTGTTTTGCCTGCTGATGCAGATATGAGGACATGTCTGTGAAACCGTGACATTTTCAGACCTTTGTTTGTGTTACACGCCGCTTAGAGTTTGCTCAGGTTTGACCTTTTAATGCCTGTTACATGGCAGACTCCCAGAGAGAGAAGAGCAGAAAATGATCACGAATATCTGGAGCTTGGGGGTAGTTTGGGAATTGATTGCATGCCTTCTGCCTTTCTGATGACAAACCACTTACCCATGAGACCAATACATGGAATAAATATTTGGTTTGCTGGCACGCATGTGTAATTTTTCCCCTTCAGTCACACCCAACAGATTAAATTTCTTTTCACTGTGTAATGCACAGCTAAAGTAATGATTACGTTTATTCCGAATGACGTGCACCAATTCTACCACAGGGCGTCTATATAAGGACACCTCACACAGATCTTTCTCTGTGGGCCCATGGCACTAGCAGTCATTAACCTTCTAGTCAGGCAATTTGGGGCAGAGGAGTGTTTCTCTCTGGAAGTCGAGCAGGCTGGATGTGACTTGTAGGCAGGAATGCCAACATCTTCTTTACAAGGTGAAAAGGGACATTTTTATTGGCCGTTTGATGAATTCGGTGTCCGTGGTGTGGCACATCGTCCTTGTGCCTCTGTTTCTTGCTCTCATTTGCACTCCATTAGTATTTTCCTTCATTCTATTACTCCCGTTCATTTCCCCCTCAGGTCACCGCTTTATTCTCTGGTCCCACCACTCTCTATCACCCTCCTCCTCTCATTTTCTCCCATCTGCTCCTTATGTCGCTCACACAGGATGGATTGTAACTGACTTTATCCCCACCCCCTACCCCACCCCGCCCCTTCCCCCAAATTTTCTTCCTCTGTGTCTCCTTG
>VUQG01013439.1:50584-97691 GCA_015106755.1 Etia nguti
TCTGTGTCTCCTTGTCTTCTCTTCACAGTAGATCAGCTGTTGCTGGCCAGAGCTGAAGGTGACTTGCTGGCTGGGCCAACGGCTGCAACACAGGACATGGGTCCTGCCTCTCCTCCCCGCTCGTGTCTTGTGTTGCAGCCAGTGGAGCTGCCTGTCTGCCCACTGATGACGGAGTGAGCTCCAGGAGTGGACAGATCCTATCAACCGTGGACCTGCCGACACAGCGCCCCATCTTACAGCTAGCTTGAGCCTAATCACTGTCATTCTGTGTAGTTATCCCATATCTAAATATGTCCTCTCCCACAGTTTAAAGCAAATAAACTACTTCAGCAAAAACGTTCCTAATTGTGTTTGTAATGATAACAGTGGAGTGTTTTTGCATCATAATGGGATGTCTCACCAAGCGTACAGCTGCAGTCCATTGAGAACAGCTCCCTGTTAACATTTGCACTGTGACATCTGAAGCAGAGCTAGACCCATCAAGATTATTATACTTTTCAAACTATAAACACGAGGCAAGCCAAATAGCTTTTTATTAATCTGTGTCTCGCATCAAATGAAGCAGCACTTCTGGCATTTCCAGGGAAGAAATGTTATTATAAAGCAATAGCTCTTGACAAGGTCAACAGTGGAGCACCTCTATGCGAAGCGGGCAGATGCTGTGGAGGCACGCACAGGGTGTCTGAGACCCTATAAAATGCATCCTCTATTCCCCACAAGTAAATGAACAGTATAGCTGAAAATTAGAGAGAGTAGAGACAGCTTCAGGAATGAGAGATGAAGAAGCAAAGGGAGCGGGAAAAGGACAGAGATGCTGTACAGTGCCTCCTGCTACCAGATATAGCCGTTCACCTTGTGCTGTCACTCAGACTTGGTCAGCGTGTGTGTGTGTTTGTGGGAGACAGAAAAACAGAGAGATAGTGGGGTGAAAGGAAGTGTTTGTGCACATCGGGTGTTCTGGGTTTCTGTGTGTGCAACTTTGTAATAATGGAAAGTGTGCGAGAGTGCGTGTGCTTCAGAGTAGAGAAAATGAAGCCATTTTCTGACAGGGGGTGTCACCTGATTAGAATGTAAATCTGGACGCGGGTTCTTGCTGTTTTTCAATCTCCCCCCACACGGATTGTTTACCAGAGGGATTGAAAGGAGGCTGTGTGCTGAATGCTGCGCGAGCTGATATTGGCTGACTGTGTTTACCCTGCATTCATGCACATGTCTCAGAAGTATAAAGAATAAACAATATATTTAACATACCTTCAATGACCTGACCATAAAGTAGTCTTAAAGGGAAATGACTCCTTATTTTCACTGCCCTGGCAACTTTTTTTTTTTCTGCTTGGATTCACTGTTTACAGCTGACTAATTGAATGCAAATGAGCTCAGCGGTCTCTTTCTGGTTTGAAGACTAAATTAAAGAAAAGTTTAACATCCTGGAAAATATGCTCTGTAAAATATGAAAGCGCTGTTAGAGCAGCTTCTAGCAGCAGCGTGTCGGCTTCACTGAGCAACAGGGGAAAACAGCAAATCTGACTTTAATTGTGAGAAAATTCACCTACCAGCAGCACTAAAAAATGTGCAGTGTATATTGCTGTAAGTTTTGTTACATTGCTGAACTATTTCAAGTTTGGGAGTGACGTTTTCCTGCACGAGCCAATTGTTACCTGCATTGGGTAAAAAATAGTTTGTATAGATTGTATGAAGAAGATGCAATATACTCATTTGGGAGCCTAAAGTCGTACTGGAATGTTGTTTTTCTCATCTTAGACTGAAAACACACGGTCTAAAACAAAACTTTAACCGAAAGCTAACGCTGAAGACAGATAACTAAATGAAAAAAAGAAAAACCTGCACACAAAGGAGAAGGAAGAAGAGCAGATCAGTTCTAACAGATTGCCAGGTCTTAAGGTTGGATTTGCTGTGCTACATATTTTTCTACATCAGTATACTTTGTGTCTGCAATCAGCAGTTACAGCTTGAACGAGAGAGCTATTCCCCTCCTACTGTGGTCTAAACTCCCCATCCAACAGCCTACTTGGTATGGTAATGCCACAGCAACAATATCAAGTCAAGAAATGCATTCAGTTCACAGCAGGAGAGATGGAGACGGGGTCTGAAAGCAGGATTGGGAGTTGAAGGGTCTTGTCACAGGTGTCTTATCACTTTGTGTTATATTAGATATTTGTGCAGTGGTAGGCACCCCTGGCTGAATGTCACGGCACCGGGTTAAGAGACTGACATTTGTTTGATGATGACATGAGGTGAAATAAAGCCAGGGTTTTGCTCAGAGTAAAAGAAAACAGAATTTGAGCGGGAGTGATAAAGTAAGAAAAAATGAGTTTCATCACATCTACTGCAGCACAGCTCAGATCATGCTAACGGCTGCTGAGTTGTTCATATTGTGATAAATATCTCCACATTTAGCACGTGTTGACTGATATTTTGATGACAAAAACGTTTGGCAATCACGATCTTTCATACTTGTGACCGTGGCATTCATTATTTCAAAATGTCCACAAGCAACTGGTCAAACTCAGGAAGAAATCAGGAGTTCTCATTATCGTGTCTCAAAGTCAGTGTGTCTTTTTTAAATGGGCCTTTGATTAAATGCCTGTGGTCAGAGGTGATTCTAGGTTCAAACTTTCAAGGGGGCTCAGCTCCCAATCACGATGTCATGCATACACTGCCTTGTAATTAATATTACAATATGCTGTTTGCAAATGTCATCAACCCTTTTCACATTTGTGAACATCAATTCAACCGGATAAACATTACAATGTTACCTTCAAAAGCAACTTAGTTAGTTCAATGACCTCTTATAATGTCTAAGAATAATTCAGAGTGAATAATCAGAGATTTCCACCTGTTTTAGGTTATCAAACCCGAGGCAAAGGCTCAGTCATTGAAGAAGTTAAAGAACTATTTGTGGCAAAGCAGATAAGATGACAAATAAGCACAAGATTATTTCAGTCTCTTAATAACATAGAGGCAGCCCACCAAATCATCAAGCACTTACTGTAAAGTAGCATTAATCAGTACAGACACTGGAAAATCAGCCTGCCAGTCCATGGATTGTACACAAAGCAAACTGTTAATAGAGTTGTTTTATGTTAAAGAATTCATACAAACCCTCCCTTTATTATGCAGTGTCAGCACAGAGCATCATGTACCCCAATCTCACGAGAGGAGAATAGATTTGTATTCCGTCACATCAATGCAGTGGCAGCTATCCTATTCAAGCCGTGCTTGGAGTGGTATTAATCCTGTAAAATGCTGCCATTCATATCAATATGCTCTGTTCAGAATGTCCACTGGCATTTTACAAGTGTGCTGCTGGAAAGCACACAAAGCATCCTTGAAATACATGAAAAACTACTTTGTGAAAAATGACTTTTGTTTTTCCAGCTAACTTCACTATTTGCGCCTTCATTCTGTCTGTTCTTGTAAGATCTCTCTGTCCTCTCCCTCGTTCTCAGTCAAATAGAATTGTATTCGTTGGAAAATACAAAAAAAGTACAATCTAAAAATAATTATTATAAGCGCAAACTGCGGGGAATGGGTTAGTACAGCACACTGCTCAGTTATGTGAACTCATCATCAATGAATGTGGGTAAAACAGAAGCTACAGCTTTATCATTTTTGGTGACGTTGACCACATGTCCACTCTCAAGCTTTGTTCCATCACCCCAAAGTTAAATGTTACAGTGAATAAAAGACATATCAGTTTATAGTATCCAACATCCAATATCCAACCTGATTACAGACTACTGCTGGACATAGACAGGTAACATCATTTTGACTTACAGTCACCTGGATCTGGAGCTGTACTGTGAACAAACACCGAAGCCCAATTCAACCAGAACAGAAATTTTTTAACTAATTAAAATAATAAAGTACATCAGCTCCTCGGCTGGAAACTCCCGATACCCCAGCAGACAAGCTAATAATCTCTAGTGATTTAAGCTACATTAGCTAACGTTATTGATGCTATTTAGAGAACAAACTTTAGACTTTAGAAGTCACAGCAGCGTCCCCGCATTATTAGAACAGTTTGAACTTTTGCTATATTTCAGTTCAAGTGTGTTTTAAATCTGCACCAACGATTTGTGTCATGAAATTACCTCTTCGTCTTCTTTGTACCCAGCAACAAAAGTCTTATTAGTCTATTAATGACAAGCCACGCTGTTGAAGCAGCAACACCACTGTGCGAGTGCACTGCAACATCATGACATGATGAACAACACTAGACATAAAACCTCTTTTCATTCTATCCTGTACTGTTGTCAATAGACAACTTAGGAAAATATAAAATTTGAAGACAATTTCAGAAAATGTTTACAACATAAAAAGCTTAAATTAATACTGCACTTGTGAATATTTTGTATTCAAAAGAAGCCTAAAAAGCTATTGGGGGCTTTCAGCATCATCATGCATTCCATGCATGCAGTGCACAGGAACACTAAGTTCCTGTGCAGGCCCAAGAATCACAAGGTAATATTCCTAGAGGTAAAATATTATACACGTACCATTTTTGTGGGTTTTATCACAAAATAAACAGTAAGTTATCTATGCCTCCCTCTTACATACTTCAGGTGCATTTCTGGTAATAAAAATAGTTATGTGCAGGAACACTGAAATGTAGGTATACACCAAGTGATATAGTGTTATGCTCATAATCAATTATAGTGTGTTAAATATTGTCAAAGACAAAAGAGTGGACAATGAGGCCTCATAAAGTCAAGCTTACTCACTGTGATAAAGGATTGCCAATACAGATCAGGCTCATTTACGAGATGGAGTATGTGGCCACGAAATCAATTCCTCAGTCTATTCCAGGAGCTGAAGATCCATACGCACACACACAAGGTCATAATGTGTTTTGTGTTTTGGTGCCCATTACAAAGGGTGAGAAAGCCAAAGGAGGAGAGGTGGGGAATATAAAAGCAATAAAAGGAGAGAAAACATACTGAAGAAAGGGCAGAGTGTGCAGCAGAGAGCTAGTCCTCTATTAATTATATGCCTCTGTCGTTACTTTGCAAAATGTGAGAAAGCCACAACTTGGGCTCCTTCAACCCTGGTGATACAGCCAAACTACTTTTTTAGCTATAAGACATATACCTTTTACTTGTGACTGACAGCAGCCTGAATGAAAGGGAAGTTTTACAAGATGGTATTGAGACCTGCTATCATGTATGGTTTTGAGACGGCTGCACTGACAAAGAGAGAGGTGGTGGAGCTGGAGTACAACCAGGAGGGAAAGAGGAAGACCTCGGAGGAAGTTTCTGGATGTAGTGAAGGAGGACATGCAAAAGGCTGGTGTGACATAGGAAGATGCAAGGGATAGGGTGAGATGGAGGCAAATGATCCGCTGTGGCGACCCCTAAAGGCAGAAGCTGAAAGAAGAAGCAGAAGAAGAAATACACCTTTTACTGCATTTACACCCAACATCCAAATTACTCTGGTGTTTTAGGACCTGTAAAGTTGAGAGTTCTGGAAATTATGATGCAGACCCCCCAATTTTTTTTCTGACTGATTCTTACGAGTCACCAACACCAACATCAAGCAACATTAATGACTAGACCTTAAATCTTAGATGATTGATTCTGTCTTAGTAGTTATGTTTTTCTCCATTCTCCATTCTCCATTTCTGGTGAAGCATAATCTTTCTGGTACCACTCTAAGATCCTTTTCATCATCTGTGAGTCAGGCAGTCATCGCCATGTTTTCCATAGCAATGACTGCCTTATACTTGTGCACCCTTAGTCCAATCAAAGAAAATTCCTACAAGCAACCAGTCCACTACCTGTTTAGCATAGGTTTAAGGATTATTTCTGGAATGGTAAACTGTTTGTCTGGGCAAAGATCAGTTTCATCTTAAAGCACCATTTTTGTTGTCGAAAACAACCACAAATTAGTGTGGACGCCTCTCGAGCTTTTAGAACAATTTGCCAACACTCACCTGGGAGATGACACAGGAGGGAGTCTTTCAGAGAAACTTAGGATTGATAAGAGGTTCTAAAGAGACACTGTAAAACAGAGAGAAAGTGCGGGAAGAGGAAACTAACTATTAAAGCAGAGACATTAGAGTGAGAGATGGTAGGAAAGTGACAAAAAGACTGGCAGCTGAGAGAGATAAAGACAGACAAGCAGAAAGGGGAAAGTAAATGAAGGGAAAGAGAGTGGCAAAACAGAGATAGTGAGTGGCAAGGAAGGAAAGGCAGCAGGCTTAGATAAGCAGTGAAAGGGACGAAGTTATAGAGGCAGACTCTCCAGTCTCAGAGAGAAGTAGAGAATAGAGTAGCTGGGGATGATTTATTAAAACTGAGTGAGGCAGCCCTTCAGAGACTGTCGCTACTTTTCAATGAGTTTCAGACAGGGTGACTGAGAGTGACACATCAGTCAATAGAAACAAAAACTGTGCCCAAGTCTTCAATGAAAGAAACTTCTGAACAATGTACAATTATCTGGCAGTGGAGGTCTTTGAGGCTGTACACAACCAGAAAACACAAAGATACAAAATTATTCTTTATATATCCCAGTGGTGCGGTGCGGTGGTGTTGTAGTAGTCAGTATACAAAGAGGAGTGAGGGCTCGACCGCCAGCAAACACCTTTTCCAATTTTTTGTTCCCTATGTTTTCAATGAGCGTGTTTACCCACTGCAGAGCAAACAGACAAAAATCTCAATGCAAGCAAAGACACTCTCCCAGTCATTCTGAAGTGCAATAAGCAGCTCGAGAGGAAGAATAGCTAGGAAACATTTTGAACCAGCGCAGCGTCGGCAGTGCACAAAACAACCATTGCCACCATTATAATGCAAGCCCTCTGAAAGTGCGTGGCATTTATCTTTCCCACAAAATAAAAACACAGTGGACAATCGATTTTGTAGCATCTTACTGAGAATTATAAACAGCACCACATAGGCTGGTTATAAGAAGTTAAAGCAGTAAACCCTCTTTGATGTCAGTTTTAAAAGAATGTGCTTTCCAAGTTTTAGCTCAAGACATCTCACAGGTCCCTCACCTTTAACCCTGGTCCAAATGGGCTGTTTCAGTGTCTTAACTTTAAATTGAACTGTAGCTGCTGACATCTAGGAAGAGGTGAGTGATGGAGAATAGAAGCCAGTGACAGAAGCATAGCACATTCAATTGACCGGGGCAGCAAGGACCCACTCCGAACTGGTGGAATTATCTTCAATGTTAGAATACATAATAAAACACCAAGAACTGTCTAAAAGGAGCTTGAATAACAAATAACTCAAGACAATGAGCTGAATGGCTCAGTCAGTATAGAGTAAAAATCAGATGCCAACCTCCTTGTGACCAGTAAAAATAGGTGGCCACCCACTGAATTTCTTTTACTTTCAGCGATTGATTTCAAGCAACCATTCACCAAGAGTTTGAGCGTACACCATGCTCAACCAATTTCAATTGAAAGGCGACTGCACGGGTCGTATGGTCGGAGGCAACCTGTGTCCAAACAGTTTCAGTCTGAATCACAGTAACTGCAATCATTCTCAGACAGATTGGCTAAGGTTTCCAAATAATCACCATCTAATTTATGAATGCATAGATTGCCAACATGGTGCAATTAATCTGAGTTAGTCTACGTCAATGAGTACAACTCATCTGCCACTCACTTTGCATTACGGGATCTGACTCAACTGGTTTTATTCATGAATATATTCCTATGCAAACACAACCTATATAATTTTGCAGTTACGTCATTGTCCTGCAGCAACTATGTCTCTGTTTCGAGAAGAGTTTCTGAATACCTGTTTCAACTCTACGAGGTTCCGGCTGGACTCTGAATGTAAGTAGTTGACGAGAATTTTAGTTTAATGTGAATTTCTGTGTATGTAGACAACAGATTTCTGAAGATTGATGCAAACTGGTGAAAGACTGATAGCAGAGTGACTCAGTCTGATTGCTGTTTTAACACATCAAAGTTGCTTTGAAGACAGCAAGGGAGTGGTCCCAGATTGGTGCTAAAGCAAGCATTACAAAGAAAACTTGACTGCAAGTTGACTGCACACCGCACACAGTCCAACCAATGTTTTCCAGAGTGTGACTAGAGTGTAACTCAGAAGAAGAAGAAGAAGAAGAAGAAGAATGCCTAATATCAGATAAAGTCATGGTTATAATTACAGATTTTTACACTAGAGTTCATGTAAGGAACTGCTGGTTAACATGCTACTCAATACTTTTTCACTATTTTATATTAACAGTTACATATGAAATATGTAAATGGAAATAATACTAACATTGGAAATTTAGCTGGAAAGGAAAATGCAGTACTATATTGGAACAAAAAGAAGTACAGGGTTGATTAAAAGTCAGCTGATTTTAGTTTGCATTTGAACATAAAATCTAAAATGAAAACACAGAAAGCCACGGCCAGTCTTTGTTGACTGGTTTCCAACTGATCTCACAAGTTTAACAGAGAGTGAGTTGCCTCTGTCAAGGCAGCTCACTCTCTGGGCTTATTTATTTTTAAGGGAATAGTGTCTTTTGCATATGTTCATTTTGTTTTCTTACTTCTTTTTAAGCATACTTAAGTTTGTAGTGCAGTTTTAATAAAACATTCTGGGGTGGACTTGAGAGAAAGGTGGATGTAAAATGTAAAAGTGAGGTTAAATGTGACATGACATCTAGATGCAAACTATAATCATCATATACCATATGTATCATTTTGAAAATGTTGCCAACAGAAATTAAGGCAGTAGAATTTCAAGCATAGTTTTAAAAAATGAAGGACATTTTTATTAAAGTTTGACCTTATTTGACTTTGAAGAAGAGGTCAGAGGTCCAAAGTAAGGTGGTATTTAGAATCTCCTATATATCGAGTCTATATGTTATCAATACAAACAAAAGCAGTAAAAAACATGGTTTTAAACATCTCTATTTAACATTATTACGAATTGACTTTCAAATCAATCTATTAATCTTGAAGGAGAGGTCGGAGGTTAAATGTGACATGATATTTTAAATCTTTATACAGTACTTTCTATATATAGACAATACACACCACACCTAAGAATAATAGGCTTTTTGTCAGTTTTCAACCAATAAATCACAGAGCTGACCTTGATGACCTTAGATGATCTAAGCCAAAATGTAATGGATTGTTAACATGACCCCACTCTACACCCCTACTAAGGTTTATTGGAATTAATTCAAAACTTTTCGAGCTATCCACTGGGCCTCCAGATCCTCAGATGATGGGAATGGATCGGCTGTTCTTGCATCCAACAACACAATATCTGGTGTGGTTTGCTCAGAGTCAAGGTGTTTTACAGTTAGAATTAGCAGGAGAGAAGAAACAACAGTGATTTGAGGATTTCATAACTCAGGGTTCAATAATTTCCAAAACCAAAGCAGGTAACAGCGTTAGGCGTGTGTCCCATATCAGAACATAAGCCAAATGGGCACTGCCAGTACAGCCGAGGTAGAAATGAACAAATACTGATATTTTACTTCATCTGATCCTCCCCCATCTTCCAGAAGATTTACATCTAAAACTACCGTAGGTCTTTTTGCACAATCTTATCAGCCGTGTATCGATACTGTGTGGTTGTATGTGCATTCCTGCACCTGTGTACGTGCGCTCACACTCGGGGTTGCCCTTGAAAGGTTCATTGAGTTGATGAAGCGATTCGGATCACAAATTCCCCTGTAAACTCACTGGACTGTGTCGTAGGAACAGGCAGTCAGACATTTTGCAGTGTCCCTGGATGCTGCTGGAATGTGACTTTGATAATGCAAATATCAACATACGCTAAGCCTCGCTGGGCTGATGGCTTGTAGTTTGGGGAAAATTTGCTTGTGATTTTAATGAAACCCCATATTTCATCGCTTTGTTGACACCTCAGGTGAAATCAATTCGATGCTCCCTTTGGTTATGGGGGACAGATTAAAACCCGCACAACATTTCAGGGGATGTCTCTTTGCACTGAAAATAAATAGACCTGAACTTCATTTCCCAGACTCAAGCTATTTATCCAGAGTAAATAAAAGTTTTTCATTTGGGTGCCATATTCACAGCAGCCTGCTGTCAACCGACAGGAATAAACTACATCAGAGAAAAATGTCCTTTCTCATCTTCTGTCATGGATTAGATGACCACTGTTTCTCTCCATGTCACCTCCTATGAGTGCAACTGCTCCAGCTCAAGGGTGTGTATACAGTCAGACAGGCAGGGAAAAGCAAGGCTCTCAGTTAGGTGAAGTGGAAAGAAATGGGTAAAATAAAGTTAAAAAAAACCCAGAAGCACTGAAAGCTGCCATTCAGAGGAAGTCAAGTAGAGCCAGCGAGAAAAGAAGGAGTAGTAAAAATGGAAAGAGCAATGTGTGCATTTGAGAAAAACAAAATCCAGAGAAACATAAAAGAAAACTGACATGTTGAAGAAAAGCTAGACTGCAAAAAAAGCCCAAAAGTTCATTGGGGGGGGGTAGAAAGACACAGGACAGAGGAGGAGAAACAGAGGACAGAGAGTGATTCAAGCTTCAAAAGATGAGAAATGAATCTGCAGTTGACAGCAGATAGGGGTCAGCTGTGATAAGTGTCCCCCTCTCTATCCTCAGTGGGAGTATAGTCCAGTGCTGAGTTATCAACTGCCAGTCCCCCGATCAGGTCCTACAGACACAAGGTGACCTTTTCTGATCTGCCTGTTGGTGGCGGGGAGCTGCAGACTGCTGACAGTGACAGGTGTTCACTTTCAGCTCGCAGCTCCCACTGGCATGCTGTCATTATGGTTTATTCATCCGTTCTGAAATCACACAAAACTTTAAAGGGTAAAAAAGGTCCCCTGCAGGGCAAACTCAAATTAAGCTCTACTTGCACAAAGACAACGTATGATAATCCTTGCTGGGCTGTAAAAATTGCTGTGTACATTCACTGAGGGAAATCACACCAGTTGAGTCGAGGGAACGTGCAAATATTGACACCCTGTCAGATTCACTCAGAAATGATGCGAGGCCAATAATGAGAGTGTTCCTTAAAGGGACAGGGCTTTAAAAAGGGCTAAGACGAGGGCTAAAGTGATGGATTGCTGCATTTTCCCAACTGTCTGGGATAATGTGTTTTCAACAGAGCCTGCTTTTCTATTGAAAGACATAATGATTGTCATATATCAGTTAAATGTAATTTTAATGTGTTCAGGTAGCAAAAAAAAAAAAAAAAGAAAAGATCTGGAGGGGTAAAGTAAGACTCATTATAATTTACTGTTAAGGCACAGTTCTCTTTACCATTATCAACACATTCAGTTTATCACCTCGCAGTACATCCAAACCACTCCAAAAAGACTAAAATCGAAAGTAATCCTGGTGGAAATAATGCATGTGCCAGACAAAGGAGCGAGATATTTTCTGGAACTTCTAAAAGCTAAACCTGATAAGAAGCTGCGGTGTGATGGCTGCTCCAACTGGAGCGGAAAGGAAGATATTAAAAATCCTCAGTCATGCACCAGCAGTTGCCAGTCTCTCATTTGGGAGCAGGACTTTGGTGCTGCAGCCGCTGATGACACACATTATGTGTCGACTGTGAGGGTGGGGATGTTTTTATGAGGCCAGCGGCCATGAAAGCACCGCTGCGTGGACCGGCTCTGAACAATCGTATTGTCCTGGGGCTTTTGATTAATGTGAAGGGTTGCAGGGGAACAATTCAAGCAGTGTTATCAGGAGCAAACAGAGGCAAACAAGGGGCCCTCGAGCTCAGCAGGGGCCCCATCAGCAGGTCCATATGCTGCCTGGCTGCCATTCCCACTACTGCACTGATAGTGTCTGGTGTGGGTTATGTCTCTGTTTACCTACATGTGCTTGTTGTTCCTGTGTTCACAGCTGGGACGGAGAGAATTGTGTTTCTGTGTTTACCTCGTGATTGAAAATCTCTCTCCCTCTGCACTTAACTGCTGATTGGTTTGACCTTGGTGTCAAAATCCATTTGTTTTACCAACCACATCTCAAAAAACAAAACAAAAAAAATTAAACAAACTTGCTCATGTTCCATTTCACAACTGAACTTCACATCATTATAAATATTTTGAAGTGAAATAACAGGATAAGTGCAGTGGCTTATTTGCCTGATCCGCGGAGCTCCTTTGAAGACTGTGCAACAGCAAACACTGTCGTTATTTAAAGTCAAGACATGCGCTTTTATCTTTGGCAGCTGTGCGATAATTCCCTATGATGATAATCTCGCTTGCTCCTAATTGCAAATATTACACCATTTCTCTACAAATTAGGCTGATGTATGAACAGCCCTCTCTTCAACTCTACCAGTCTGGGTGTTTGCTACCCATGTGATGTCCCAAAAGAAAGAGACCCCCCCCCCGAACCTCCTTTTCGTCAGAATAAACCACCGACAGCCGTCACGCTTATTCAAGAAGGAGCCAATTAAAGAAATCTGACAGTCGTACTCATTTCTCAACAGATCGTGTTTCAAAGGAGCAGACGTGGCATTCTGCCTGGCACACAAAACTCTGCGCCCGTTTCTGGTGGAGCAGCTTCGTCTGCATACTCCTCTCCATTGTTTTCCTGCTTACTCATTTCCACCCCTCTCGATCCCTGTCTGTCTCCCTTTCTTAGCACACAATCCCCTCAAACTGCGGATGAGAAGTGAAACAAACAAGTTAGATGGCTCACTGGACTGAATGTGATGAGTTGCCTTGGTGACGGAGGGACAGGCCTGAGGAGTCTGGTGCTGGATGAGAGATGGAGAAAAGTGAAGAGGTGGTTGTGTTTGTCTTTAAGACACTCCCACTGGGCCCCCCTGGCTGCCGAGGACTGACTGCTGAGTGGGCTGATTGGCACATAGACAACACCCTCCAATCTTCCTCTCCTCTCCTCTCTCTCTCTCTCCTCCTCATCTCCCTTCTATTCTTCCTCCTCTCTCACTCCGTAATGCTGATGATACGTTCTGCTCCGGTTCTACTTCAGCTGCATAAACAAGTGGAGGGTGCTTTGTCCTGCAACCTTGGTATCATCCAGCATGCACGCTTCAATGAAAAAAAGGGATGCACAGACACACGGTCAGTCTTTGCTGGCAACCACTTATGAGAATTTCACACTTGACCTCAGTTTTGTTCCATGCACCATCAGAATGCAGTTCATCGCACAATTCTAGCTCCAGCTTCAGGTCAGCGTTGCACATTTCAGATTTGAACAAAAGTAGCTTTCCCCCCCACTGCCTTCAGATCCATATGTGCTTATATACCACACCACATCTTTTCACAGTACAGCAGGAAGAGCTCAGTTGGTACTAGGGGTCGGACAAAATAACTACATGCCAAAATAATCCACTTCTTTTGTCATTATTGATACACTGACACTAAATACCAATATTTGATTAAAACTTGCCCCAAATCAATTCCCTCAATTAATTTTACTTAGCAAAGTCACTGCAGTCACTTGGCAAGTAGCCCTCACTGTGCTGCTTATCAAATGAGAAATGAATGGAAGTTAAACCTGTGCTGAAAAAGAATATCACTCTGGCAAATGTCAGACAGCAGTTTAAAGCCAATCATAGAGCTAAATGAGACATCATTAAAATAAAATAATGATACAACATTGTCGTGATTACATACATTATTACTGCTGTTTCTTTTTAGGGGCATCTCTTCTCTTAGGTATTAGGTATCAAGTTGTGTCACAGCTATAGAGTATAACCTCTACATTGTGATATGATCATAAGCATTATTATATCATGTAATAGTATTTTATTGTGGGCTTTTCTACTAGTGAAATTGACAATATAATGCCAACCTGCAGTACCTTCGCACACCACCAGTGACCCCCGGCCCAAACTTTGGGAGTCACTGCTCTGTGCTATGCTCTCATTTTGTCTCTTCTCTTCTACTCGTCCCCTGAAAAAGTCACATAGATGACTGCTCCACCATGAACCGCACTCTGACCACGCACAGCATAAAAGATGGATGTGGCCAGCATCGTGTGACTCACTGGTTTTGGGCTCCATAAACTGTGTGAGTGTAAAGTGCAGATGGACATATCGACAAATAAAGTAATGGACTAATAAAGCACAAGGCTCTCACTCACTAAGAGCTGAAGAACAAACTCCTGAGATGGTCTGTACCACACAGGAAGCCATACTATTACTCAGAAAATCCAAGAGCAGACACTTGGCACAGCAAAGAGGTCTGGTTTAACTCAAAGTAGTTGAGCTGAGGCCTAGCAGGCGATGCTGGGCTCCAGGTGTGTGTGTTGGGACACCTGTTAATCAACGCAGCCACTAACTCCACTATCCAGGTGGATACTGCTATTAGGCATCTCCTATATTGCTTTATAGGAGAATGCTAATTGCTTTCTCCTATAACGCAATTAAAGCTTGGAATATCCTTCCAAATAATTAGAAAACCTGTGCAGATTTCCATATCTTCTCTCATGCTCAACCTTGTAAGCATTAATTTCCTTATGATTTCTTGTTTTATATAATTCTGTATACCTGCAATTAACATTTTGATATGCATGTTGTGTTCAGTTAGTGATTATCTGTGCTTGCTAGTGTGTGTGTGTGTGTGTGTGTATTTGCACACATGCAGGTATGTGAGTGTGTGTATATGTGTCTCCACTGACTGACTTTAATTGCATCTCACTGTTTTTTTTAACCTGCCCAGGGACCATAGATGGAAATTAGCTAGTAGCTAAATTGGGCACAAAGCATTTTTTCTGTTTTTTTGTGATTAATTAATTTTGTACATTCTCCCTGAAAGAAATGAACAGCAAACAAACAAACAAGCAAAAAAATAAATCACCCTACTTAGAGTTCTTATGAAGGAAGAATCTATCCATTGAGGCCAAATTGTTTTTGTACTGGGCTCTAAATATTTTTTTTAATGCTATAAAGTTGGGCTTGTTTATAATACAGAAGCCTATGGGATTCACTTCATATTGGAGCTAGCCTCAAATGGATGTGATTTTTGCCTTCATCAGCTCCAGAGATTGTCATTTGGTTCTGGCGGTGGTCTCTTTCCTGTTAAAAGGGAGTTCTTCCTTCCCACTGTTGCTAGGTGCTTTTTTCATAGGGGGTTTCTCTCTCTACAGTGCTTTGAGAAAACTGTCACAGTGAATTAAGGCTACATTACTAAAACTGAATTGACCAACAGAACGCTAATGCAAAATGAAAATCAGCTATTGTTTCAGTGCTTTTTCTTCAGTGTCAAAATGTCACAAAAAAGGGTCCATTGAGATTTCAATTTGCACATTTGACAGCCGCAAAAAGATCTGTAAAACACTTTCATGTGACACAAGATGCAAAGCCAGCTGCACCTCAAAAAGACCAAATTGTCTGCAACAGCAAAGAAACTAATCAAACTGTTAGTGTTAGGGTTACTAACTTGAATGCCTCTTTTTGGAACACTTAACGCATCACCCCCAACCGGTCGTGACAGATGGCTGCCCCTCCCTGAGTCTGGTTCTGCTGAACGTGTCTTCCCATTGCTGCCAAGCGCTTGCTCAAAGGGGGTCGTTTAATTGTTGGGGTTTTCTCTCTATTATTGCAGGGGTTTTTACCTTACAAAATAAAACACCTTGAAGTGACTGTTGTGATTTGGCCCTATATAAATAAAATGTAATTTAATTACTTCTAAGATTGTATCCAAGCAATTCTAGAAGGACTTTTAATATCTCTGTGACCACTGATAAAGTAATCTGAAATTCATTTTGAGACAATGACCCCAAATTATAATAACACTTCCATAAAAAAGTAAAACGACTAAATCAAAGTCCTACTAAAAACTGATTTAGTTAATCAGCTTCCTTCTGTGAGTAATGGGGTCCTGCAAGTTCACACATCTCGACTGAGAGATTTATGTCTTTATTGTCCGTGCTTTACTGAGTGTTTCAAAGTGGACAAAGCTCATTTAGAAGTGGGTGCATATATTTCTTCCTAATTACACTTTTGCTATATTTGAATCGGTATCTGATCGCAGCCTTATTCATGTGCACAGCCTTGATGTTGTATTAGAATTTTGAAGTGTTACATTCCTAATTAATAAAATTGAAGGATGTCACTTTCTGAACTTTAATTTTGATGGTTTCCTCCTTAGTAGCGAATGTCTGACCTAATACAGAAATTCTCTTTAGGCGACTTTTATATTTCAGCAAAATATTATTGTGTGGCAGACAATCGCGAGGGTAGTTTTAACTGTCCTACCGCTGATTGCCCAGTATTCTGCAAATGCTCCTTGAGACGAGAAAGGGTTGGCTCAACAACCAGAGTCTGTGTAGAGTGGATTAAAAAAAAAAATCACTCATCTATCATGTCCTTAAGCTCATAAAGTTCAAATGTGTTGTTTTCTTGCTTGTTTATCTGTAACATTTCTTTTTTTTTTTAATCTCTTTTTTGTGTCTTATTGTAAAGCATTGATGTATATGCCTACTACCTAAACAGACTGCAGATCTGCCAAGTTCTCTGAGGAATAAAATGTAAATTTTTAACCAGTGCCATTGCCATTATGATACATATCTGATGGATTCCCTTTCACACACAAATCAATGTGTAAGATCTTTCTACTTTATGCAATAATAGCCTATTCCCTAATATCCTAGGTCATAAAAGAGGCCTAACGTTCACCATCAGAGTCACTAATTGATAACCATATTCTGTCCTTATGGCTGAAGGTCACTGTGTCTTCTTCCCTATGGGGAGCTAATAATCTAAGGAAGAGTATGAGCTGGAATCCATCTCCATTAAATTAAAGGAGCCTGGTCCCACAATGTGACCTCTATTCACTATGATTTATTGCATGAACAAAGTAAATGAACATTAAGCACAAAGGACATGCGGCTAATGAAATCATCAGCCCAACAGTTAAGCCAGTTAAGAGGAGAATGGAGCAGTAGTTGAATACAGCTGTAGATATGTAAAGGCCCAGACACACATTCCTTTGAATCACCTTTGTGAAGGTCTAGTAGTTTATAAGTCTACAGTTACTGCAGTCATTTAACTCAGCATGTATGACAGCTTTCTTCTTCTAATTTTAGAGGTTAAATGAGTTGCTCAAATTAAATGGCACTCATTAGTTGGGAAACAGAATCTGACAAAGTAACGCATCAGTGCCACATGACTATTTCAGCTCCAAAAGATTAGAGCAC
Source organism: Etia nguti (assembly GCA_015106755.1). Classification (NCBI taxonomy): domain Eukaryota; kingdom Metazoa; phylum Chordata; class Actinopteri; order Cichliformes; family Cichlidae; genus Etia; species Etia nguti. The sequence continues at coordinate 67,684 of VUQG01013439.1, forward strand.
CCAGAGGTATCTATGTCTATTAAAAAAACAGGGGAGGATAGTTGTCCCTATTTAATATTCTACAAGCGTAGCAACACAAAGGGTGACAGGACCAAGTTAGTTTCCATCTGAATGGGCTCTAAGGTTTGAAACATAAAGCTATTTAAGGCCATCATCCTTTTGTATTCAATTTGTTAATTGCATTAACAAGGTAAGGCATTACTCCAATGTCAAGTGTAATTATAACAGATGTATTCTATGCAGTCACTAGATGGCGCTCTTGACTTGAACTGTTTTCATTTGATCCTGCAGCCTATGGCACCAGGTCAAATCCTGTTGCCAGTATTTCTACCCCTGGACTTGTGCTCTCCAAGTCTGTCAAATGAGAACGATCTCAATCGTAACCTCTGCAGCTGCTGAACTGAGTCTAAATGCAGATTATCTTAAAGGACGGCGATAGGCTGTCAGCCTATGACCAATAAATCAAGAGGCCCTACAGAGCCAAAAACACAGGGATTGCTCCAGATTTTAATAAAATCTCTTAAGAAATGGGTCTCCTTTCTTTAATTTTAGTGTAGTGCACCTATGACAAATAATACAATTAGGTTAAGCTATAAGCTTAAAGGAAATTTAGATGTAGGTTGATTAAAATCCGAAGCTCCCTCACATTGAAAAAACCATAACAATACTAGATTCCACACTGATTAAATCACTTTTTCCACTAACTTGAGAATGAAGAGGAAATGGGGCACGTTGCATCTGTGAACTAAATGACAGCTTGAATGGAGGAAAGACCTGTACAACAGCCCTCCTTGTAGCTGTGAAAGCCCGAGATCCCTATCAGGGAAACGGGACCCTTTTCAGTTCCGGATGAGGGCACATCATCCTCACAGAGAGAGGTGTCAATTGGTTTCAAATGGGGAGACGGAAAGAAAAAGTAAAGAGCGAGAGGAATAAAGGATATTGGCAAGTTACCAAGCCGTGCAGGTGTCTGCCTAAAAACAGGCTGCACTAGCGCATTGCACACTCTAGGCAAGTGTGGTCCAGCCTGAGCAGGAACCAGGAACTATGAGAAAACAAACCAAGCTCATAATAGCCAGAGCACAGAGGGAAGGGCTGTTGGTGCATGTGTCTGCGTGGATTACACAGTCCCTTTGTACAGTGGGGCGCATAGATCCTTTCGGCATTCCTGTGAACATCACAATGGTTTCTGATTTGCTTTTTTGGGAGGTCAGACATTACATGGCATCACGATCAAACAAAAAAAACATAAAAAAGCAAAGCCTACAGTCTTTTTGCCTCATGTATCCTGACATCAATCCACTGAACAGACTTTATTGCATGCTTTGGAGTCTTTGATCTCCATGCAATTCTTGTTGCATCAAAATTGCAGACCCATAAGCCTACTATTAAATTCAATTAACTCTTTAAGGAGATTAAAATTTGCAGTTGCTGCTGTGTTGCAACACCAGCTAATGTTATTTTTTTCTCTTTCATTATGTCTGCTATGGCTTCATGATGTACAAACAGTGACACCCTTTACATCAGAATAGAAGGTTCATTCATTCAGGTGATGTTATCAGGTCATAAACGTGCTACAAACGTGGCAGGAGTTTCTAAGTGGGTGTATCGTTTTGTAAAATGACTGTTTTTAGAAAAGCAGCGACACATGATTCGAAAATTTTGGGCTCTTGTAAAGTCACGATTAAATAACAGAGTACTTCAGATCATTGTTTTCAAGTGCAAGTCGAGTGTTTATCTCGAAAGCTTTCGGAGTTTTTGCATAATTTAAAGTTTACACAAACTCACGTCTGAATGTTTTCACGTTGTACAGTTGGAGTCAGGATGTAGAGTTTATAGTCATCACTCCAAAGTTACATGCAAGGACAGTCACATGCAAAGTTTAAAGTCATTAGAAACCTGTGGGGTTTCAGTTGTAGACAGAGGCAAATGAATAGCTAACAGGCTAGCATGAAGGACTTCGTCAATTTACCTGAAGATGTTGCTAGCAACACCGGAAGTACCAACTACAACACCCCCCCCCCCCTTCTTTTTGTATGAGGAAGTTAATATGACAAAATGTCAAGAAGTAAAAATCTATTGTAAACAACACACATCAGTGCAAAGCATGGGGTACCGTATCGCTAATTTAACGAACAATGACGTGTATTATTCATTTAATAATTTAGGTTAATAAAAAATACACATACACGTTTATGTAACGTACATTAATGGATAATGATATCATATGTAAACATATACTGACTGTACATATAAAGGTGTTTGTTTGTTTTTTTATTCCTATGTATACTTTTTGTTAAACTCCTGTCATTGCTGGGATTTTATTTTGAAAATTCATGACGGAACCGCTATAGTTTTTCAGTTTGTCTTGACAGAGGTCAGAAACCCAGTGTGGAGGAAAGGATGTGGGTATGCTGACATCTGCAAGCCAGAGGTTTGAGTGTGTGACGACCGCAGCCAGGCTGACAGACAACGGCCTCAGCTCTCTCGAAGTAACTCCGAGACATGTAACTTGTTGCGAAGGTAAACTTAACACCAGCTAACCTCGTCTTTCTTCACAGAAATGCTCTCCCAGCTACAATGTGTCGTCAAGTTCAAAGTACAGTTTGTCTGGTGACGAAGTCGAGAAAATCTATTTGCGCTCCTCACTCGTTTACCAGTAATTAAACTCACCGCGGTTAAAAATTTTTGGCAGCACAACTAATGCGGACTTTCTTTGAAAGTAGGAAGAGGTTGTTATTTAGCCTCTAGCAGCTGCTAATTCAAGTGGAGGCTTTGTAGAAAGTTGAGGTTATTCTTCCCACACACACGTTCACACACACACACACACACACACACACACACACGCGCGCGCGCGCGCTGCTGCTGCTGTGCTATGCGTGTGTTTAATGCGACCTTCATCCAGGGGGGTCAACGGAGGCTTTCGCTCTCTTTGCTGACTGTACGACTAGTTAGGAGCCAAACACTGATTTAGTTTGACAGATCCGGAGACCTGTTGCTGAACTTGCGTGTTACGACTGCAGCTTTCACTCGAGACAGGCGCTCTCTCCACTGCTATCTGCAATCTCTTTTCCTCAAAGCTCCCCTGGATCCTCTTTCCTCATAAATGAAAATTAAGATAAAAGTTTGATCATCAGCTGTGCCGTAGGGAGAGAGATGGCCCCTCTAATGGGGTTTACTTGAGATTTACTTTTGCTTTCAGTTGGAGCACCTATCAGCTTTAATAAAGCGAGGAGGGGGAGTGCTGTTTTAAAGTGTGTTTCAAGTGTGTTTGGGTTTGTTTGTGTGTCAGAGACAACTGTTAAATTAAGCCTGCCATCATCACTCATCCCACCCAGGCTCCTTTCTGTCAGTACCGTATATACAGAGTGCAGCTGAGAGCTGTTTGTGTTGCTCAGATGAGTCAGTGATCTCTGTCTTCTTAAAATTAAATCTAGCCAGTCGGTTGGTGGGGAAGAGTTGCTTTGCTTTGTCAAGCATTGTTTGTGTAACCTGTTCACCTAGTGCCTCTTGGATATTACCCCATTTACAGCTATTTGTCCTTTCTGGACTGGTTGACAAGGAAATGAGGCGTGCAATGTATGCAGTACATAGTGTTCATTCCAGGCTGACCGTGGAGAGAAATTGGGGCTTCATGACATCAGAATTTTAAGTGACTCTAACATAGAGCCTTATTTTATCAGCTATTGACCCATCCTTTCACTGCTCTCTGGGTGGAACATGCAGCAGAAAATGCACCCCAGGAAACCAATGTTATCCCTCAACTCCCTTCTTTTTTGTGTGTTTTTGTTTCATGACCAAAAAGCAGGTCAGGTTTAACGCTGCATCTTAGCCCTCTTCCCCCGTCCTGCTTGATCCAAGCAGCTGCCCTGGGTAAGGCTATCAGATTCAGAGAGACTGGAAGGTGTGATGGACTGCTAATAAAAGGGGGTTTTGTTTGCAGGCGTCTCCATTTTGAAACCTCAGGAGTCCAGAGCCCTCTGGCCACAGCCCAGACTGGAGTGAAAAGGCTGCGCTGCTGCCTTGAAGGACTCCCATTGGCAATTGAGTTTCTTTTTTACTCTGCACTGCGGATCCGTGCACTCTTTGATTTTTCTATTTGCTTTTAAAGCGTTTCCTCAAAGGCCATTTTAAGCCAAGCTTTTCTCATGATTTGCATTTTTATTTTGGTAAAAGTTGGAAATAGCCATCATTAGGCTGTGCTGTGGGGAAGGAGAAGCCCTGCTGTGGCATGTGGGACTGTGTGTGTGTGTGTGTGTGAGTGTGAATCATTATTGCCACTAAGCCTGTCTGACATTAGCTGGCACTATGGCAAATGGCACCCTGCTCTAATATTAATGCAACACAATTATGTGATTACATCCAGATCAGTGTCAACATAGCTAAGTGGTCTGTTTTTACCGCAGGCTTCTCGTAGCTTTTGGCACGCTAAGTCGATGCAAATGTCGAAACTGCTGTCTTTGTGTACCGATAAACCCAGGCAAATCCTATTTTTAAAAAAAGCCAAAAAACAATGGGTTTTTTTCCTATTGCATTTTTTTTTCGTAATTTTTTAAGGTTTCTTCCAATCAGCCTCGAATTTTGGCTCAGTGGAAGAGAACACAAGCCTTAAAATGAGAAATCGTTCAAAAGACCAGATTCTTAAGAAATCAAGTCTTTTTAAAGGTTTCCAAGTTAACACTGAACTAAACCCAAATCTAAACAAAAGGCATGCTTAAACATGGCTGTTTGACCACTGCCTTTAAGTATGTGTTTTCTGCTTTGCTTTAAATATGTGCCATATATGTTTAGGATATTCAAAAATGAAAGGGAAAGAAAAATTATAAATGCTGAAAGTTGAAAAGACTTGATATAACTTTTGGATTTAGGAGAAAAAAATCTGACTGTATATGAGGCACAGATGTGAGAAACATTTCCGGTAAGACTTCACTGGGACTAAAACGGCTCAGTTTTAATTAATTTTATCAGGCTGACATATCTCTCGTTGGAGTGCATCACAGACTTAATTTATTCAGCACACTGCCGTGTGAGCCATAATTTAGCCTCTTCCATCTTTGCAATTTGTATTTAATGAGCATCTTAATGTGGCCCTGAGCATGCAAGCATATTTATGATGTCGGCGTTGATTACCGCTGGTCTGGTCAATGGGAGCGGTGTCCTCAGGGCACTTGTGCATTTAGAGGCAGATACGATCTTTCATGGATGTAAGTGTTTAGATTAAGAACTTGGGTTCTTACTTGATTAAGCCTTATCTAATGGGAGAGCTTTGTTGAGATGAGCTCCGATAGTCTGCTCCTGTCAGCGGTGTTTCTCAGCCGCCTCCTTTTGTGGTTTGCTTTTAACATGTGACATAAAACGTCTGTGATTATAACCTTTTGTCTATTTCTTTCTTTCCTCCAGAGGCTTGTGTCCTGTAAGGGCACCCTGAAGCTCAGCCTGTCACTGTCCCTCCTTGGTGGTTCCCGTCATGAGGGGGCGCTGTTCTCGAAAGCTGGGCTTGCTGGCCAAGGCTGGTTTCCTCCTGTGGGTGCTGTGGCTTGGCTATCTGCTGTTGGAGCGCTCCTCTTTCCCTTTCTCTTCCTCTGTGGAGGATGAGGTTAAAGACCAAAATCTTAAGGCACGACAGCTGGTCTCAGAGGAGAGTGGGAATGATGAGCAGCTGGCTAGGCCTCTGTACATTAAACCACCACTAGACAACAATGCACCAGGGGAGTGGGGCCGGGCCACACACCTCAACCTGAGCCCTGAAGAAAAGAAGCAGGAGCAGGACAGCGTGGAGCGCTATGCCATCAATATTTATGTCAGCGACAAGATCTCCCTACATCGGCACATCCAGGACCACAGGATGAAAGAGTGAGTACAGAAAAAACAAGAATAATCCATTAGGTACTTACTGAGTGATGGTGTCCGACAACCAGTCAAGAGAAAAGTCACTTAAATTGGTTTTTTTTAATTCTTTCTATTTTCTTTGCTAATACATGAGGCCTTGAATATTGCCTGGAGCATCTTCAGTGCTACAACAGTGACAAATTACTCAGTAGAGATTAAGTTGAACTCTTTACTGGAATCACGTTTTCACTGACAGTTAGAGACAAGCATGAAGGCTCGTGTGATCCAAAGCAGGGCTTGGTGAAGTTGTTATAAGAGGCTTTTTGCCTGAATGGATTCATTTCATCCTCGGTTGTTGTCAGCAGCTGAAATACACCGTGTGATGTCTTTTATTAGCAGTTTCTCCCTTGGCCCTTTGGCCTTTTGTCTCTTCGCTTACTGCCTCTCATGCTAATGAAACCCAGATGTTGCATCAGCATCAACTTGGCAAGAACCGTCATTCGATTGTGTAAAGGCCGTGTGTTTGTTTTAAATGCCCTGGAGTATATTTGTAAAGCATTATAGATACTCTTTAGCATCAAATTTGCAATCACAGCTAAATACAATTGTTCTCTTTACGCTCATTGAACACCCCAAGCTAAATGTTATTTAAACTGGAGCTGGAAAAATGAGTCTCATGGGTCACCTAAGTGTAACCGGAGTAACCCTTTTCATCACTGGGACACCCGCGCACAAAGATGCTCTTGCACAAAGATGCTCTTGCCGAGTGGAGGAAAATGTCTCAGTGGCTGAAAGTAACACCCTATTCCTTTTCAGAAATAATGCTAAACCATGACATGTCCCTTTCACACCACTATAATAGTATTCCTCGCAGTAGTTTGTATAGAGACGAACTCCTTGTAACGATGGGTGACGTGGGCCTTAGCAATGGCAGAGGAACATTTTGACGAGTGCAGATGTGACACAAGATACAGCAGTGCTCTGGGTGTTTTCTGCACGAACATATTATATATTTATGTACTTGTTTTGTTGTTATGTCAGCTGATATACTTCCGCTGCTTGTCAGATAACATGCCGTAGGAATAAATTATGGCCACGACTGGCTGTTATTACATGCGGTGAGATCTGAGAACGGTAAATTCTCATTCTTCTTGTCAGACTGCTCCAGATGCGCTAGTCTTTCTGTTTGGCTTTAGGGCTTGTAAATCTGTAAGCAAATGGGTCATGTCCTCCCAGGTTTATTCATTTTGAAGTGGTGTATATGTTTGTTGTAGTTCTGCACCTAGTCCATTACTATTTTCCAGTTTCCTCCTGCAGGCGGGTTTTTTTAGCGGATTAGCTTTAGGCTCTCTCGTGATGAAACTGCAGCACTATAAACACAGTGCTTCTGAGGGGAAGGCAAAGTAGCTCATTTGATTTGTTGTGTCCAACTCACTTCCAGCAATGTCATATTTGTAAATTGGAACTCTGGCTACAAAATCTGTGCCAATTTTGTGCTTTCACAGTCTTGAGCTTACAGAAACATCTTGCCCTTTTTGTTTTTCATGTTTCTCCTGCCTTTATGTGTCATATTTTGCTCTCTCTCTCTCTCTCCAATTTCCAGCTTTTGATTTTTCAGTATTTCTCCTCGCTCTCTGTTTGGTCCCATTTTTTTTCCTTTTTTTTTTTTACCCCCTCTGTCATCTCTCCCAGAGCGCTGCTGTGGTATGTTGCTCATTGGTGTAATACACTCCCCACCCCCATCCATATTTCTGCTTCTCTTTATTGTTTTAATGACTGCCATCTGGATTAGGACCAGAAACCTCCTCCTGCCACACTTGTCGCTGAGCCTGCTCTGGCCATATGAAAAATAATTTCATGCTTGTATGAGTTCATTTAGAGTGCTGTTGTGTCTCCGTGAAAATACAGTACACTAAAGCTTGTGTCAACTCTGTCTCTCCCTCCACCCACACAAACAAACTTGCATGCCTCAGATGCCGAAGTAAGAAGTTTGACTACCGACATTTACCTACCACCTCTGTGATCATAGCCTTCTACAACGAGGCCTGGTCCACCCTGCTGAGGACTATTCACAGCGTGCTGGAAACCACGCCTGCCATCCTCTTGAAAGAGATCATCCTCGTCGATGACTTCAGTGACCGAGGTTTGACACGCCATGCATTCCATCCGTCTGTAACTTTGTCTCTGTACAAGTAAAACGGGCAGAAAGTTGTCCTACGAGCTGTGAAACAAAGGTGACTGACAGCCTCGGCCTAGTTTAGTAAACCAGTTGAACCAAACCTCATTGGCGTGCCACTTTGATTTTGGCACAGTGACAAAGTACAAAAGACGAAGGAGCCTGCTATATATAGAAATAAAGATGCTGTCTATAGTGGGATGAATAGTGAATGCCTTTGAATATATTCCAAGAGCAATTAGAAAAAAAACAATCCTCTGAAACAAGTCCTGACATGTTTCCTGTCCTGACAAGATTCCTGGAGCTGATAAATCTGCTCAGGAAGGATAAGAAATTTAAAACTTGGCCAAGAAATTACATTTTTTTTAAAAAAAATTGTGATTAAAATTGTGATTTTGAGAGTTTGTTTCCAGTAAATTTTGTTACATTTAAGAACAAAGCAATAAATAAATCTTTAGCCAGCATCTTTGTGAGCGATGCAGGAACATTAGCATGAACATTTGGACCTTGGGAACAGCACAACAGTAGCAAAACAGTCTACAATCTGCGCCCTGGCTTTTGAGGTGCTTTCAGTCACATCTCGCAGTTTTCATCAGTAAATGGAATGTCTGCTGTCTGCTGACTCGTGCTAACTCTAAGAATGATACTACTTCACCTCAGAAACTGGATATAGGAGCTGCTTAAAGTCTGTCTGTCTTAATGGAATTAGTATTTGGTCACAGCAAGTCTAGTCTGTGCGGATCAGAGACATTACACCATAAAGATGACCTCAGTGAGCACTGAGTTCCAGTGACATCATTTCCTTTCCTCCAGCCACTCTGACCAATTGGAATGTTAGACATGCCACTCCTAAACCAGACAGCCGGCTGCTGGAGGAGCGACAGCTTTCCCCTTTAAAGCTGGCTAAACTGGATCTAGCGTATCAAGTTTTAGTGTTGACGTGTGTTTAAAACTGCATGAATCACTGACTACTATTTTTGATACCAGCGTTGACTGAATAAACATGATAAATGCGCAATAAAACAGGGTGCTGGTATTTCCCAAATCATCAGGGACTAGGATGCAGTTCTGTAGGTAATGATGCATGGTGAGCAGCCAATAAAACACAAATGAAGGAGTAATAAGTTGGTGACAAGATGATTGTTTTGTGTCAAGAGCTGATGAACATTTCACTTCATAATCCATAAATATAGAAGTAGCCGCGTGTGTGTCCACTTGATTTAATACTAAATCATTTGATTTCATGATTTCTTTGTGTTTGTGTGCATTATAAAAAATAGGCTACCTGAAATCCAAGCTAGCCGACTACATCAGTGATCTGCAACGTGTGCGTCTTATCCGCACCAACAAAAGGGAGGGGCTGGTTCGTGCACGTCTCATTGGCGCCACCTATGCCACCGGTGACGTGCTGACATTTCTTGACTGCCACTGTGAGTGTGTTCCTGGCTGGATTGAGCCTCTGTTGGAAAGGTGCCTAAATAAATTTTTAACAACCTTAACCAAAAAAGGAAGAAATTGTTTTTAAGCTTTAAGACTCACATTGAATCAACTTTTTTTCCCCCTTCTTTTCATTTTTTCTGTCACCCTCCTGCTGTTTCGGTCTCTTAGGATTTGGCAGAATGCGAGTACCATCGTGTGCCCTGTGATCGACACCATCGACTGGAACACCTTTGAGTTTTACATGCAAACAGATGAGCCAATGATCGGAGGATTTGACTGGAGACTCACCTTTCAGTGGCACTCTGTCCCTGAAATGGAACGCAAGAGGCGCAAGTCTCGCATTGACCCCATCAGGTAACAGTATGATACTTCCCAAGGCCTACTCTCATGAGAGATCACTTTATCAGCTTGACACATGTCAGTGAAGAGATCTGCTCTCACAAAGCGTAATCTACCTTTCATTACTAATTTGTCACTTAACATACTTCATTACTTTTTACTTGCTTATTAAATTAAACCTGCACATAAAAATATTGCTTCCCCAACAGATGTTTTGGCTTTCCCCAGAAGAAAAAACATCATGGTTGTTTTTTTTAAAGTAGGATTTCATTTACTCAAGATTAACATACAATACTGAATGGCCCATTTAAGTGAGGTAACACAGACTGTTTTAACTTTATTGAGACCAGTCGTGTTTGTATTCATACTCATCCCCCAAATGCCCATTTTGAGCCAGGAGAAATCCTCACTGTGTGACTGATCTTTAAAACACTGGGAAATCCATTATGCTTCCTGCTACCTTATCATTTTCTCATAGCCTCAGTTAATCAACTTGTCTATATTCTCGTCCTCCCATCTCTTTGCTGCATTTGACACCACTGACACAACATTTTAATACAGGTAAAAGAACATTGATATTAAAGGAGCCTCGCCAGGATAGTTTAGTTTGTATTGTGCAGTTTCCAGTTTGTCTCACATGCACAATTTCCTAAACAATTAATGTAGTTAGTTATGTCAAAACAGTTGAATAAAAGTTGACAGTCTGCACTTCAGTCGTGTCTTGATTGTTTGATTTAAAACGCACCGTGTTGGTCTACAGAGGCAAAATTACAAAAATCCTGTCATTATCCACAAACTTATGGACTTAATTACAGCTTTTTTACTATTAAGCTGGACTATTTATACTTGTTAATATCAAGATGTCGCTGCAGTTCACTTATAAGCTTTCAGGTAATCAGAATAAAGCATAAGAAATTATATCTCTCTCAAATTCTTTGGCTTCCTCATTAGCATACTCCTCACACATAAAACCTTTAATGATCTAAAACCCACCACATCTTAAAGACAGTGGTACCATATTATCCCAGTAGAGCACTTTGCTCCCAGAGGGCAGGTTTACTTGTGGTTCTCAGAGCCTTCAACTATAAACTGCTTTCCTGGGGAACCAGCTCCCAATTTAATTCAGAGTCAGGGGCCGTCTCCACTTTTAAGCTGTTTCCAGTCTTATAGTTTGGTAGGAAACCCTAAACCATCTATATGTCAGTCTCTGCAAGTATGCATGGATTTGGTTGGAACTGATTGGATTCATGGGGTGAAAGGTTACGTACCGATGTTCACTTATATGCCACTGTTACATTTCAGTAACGTTGTATCTTCTGTTCCATAATTTGCATTTTTTTCTCTCCCTTTCATCTTTTCTCCTGTCCCTTAGCGTCCCTCTAACCCCAACTGCTCAAGGCAAATGGCTGCCCTCCTTAAGTCTGTTTCAGCCAGACATTTCTTCCTGTTGAAGGAAGTTTTTTTTTTCTCCCCACTATCGCCAACTGCTTGCTCAGAGGGAATCGCTGAGTTTTTCTGTGTAATGGGATTGAACATGGCCATGATAAAAATGATCTTGTTTTTCTTGTATTCTCACAGGTCTCCTACTATGGCTGGGGGATTATTTGCTGTTAGCAAGGCCTACTTTGAGTATTTGGGCACGTATGACATGGGCATGGATGTGTGGGGAGGAGAAAACCTGGAGCTCTCTTTCAGGGTGAGTTAATTTTCCATCACTCAGAATCACAGTGAAGTGTCTGCTTAACCCCCACAGGGCCACTTAATCGATATTAGACTTGAGTAGTGCTTTTAAAACATTTTGCAAAAGACTCACTAATCTGACTTGCTTTGTTACCAGATCCAGACAAACCATATCTTTACTCAGCTTTTTTTACTGCGATAAGAGAGCAGAGAGAAAGATCTTTAAATGTAGTTTTTCATCACCAGTTGGAAAATGTTTATCCTGTGCACGCTGGTGCGTAGTTGGCGTGAGAGAGATACACATGTCAGTATCAGATCACAGTCAGCCAGGGTATGTGAAACTGCACCCTTATATTGGCTGATACCTTGTTGTGATGTTGGTGTCGCTTTTCACTTGTTGGCGTCAATCAAGCTGGCACAGATTTTAAGCAGGAGTGTGCAAGATTAGGGAATGTAAATTGTATGTGTATGATTTATAGTGTGTATTTGGCTGCACTGTGAAGAAGAATGGGCTGTTCAGCTGAGTGATATGTTATGCATGTGGAAACAAAAATGCCTCTCACTGGGACTTTTTCCCATACATAATTTATGTTTAGTGAATTGGTTTCTAGGTCTGTTTTTTGGAGTGCTGAAAAATAGTGGTGCGGCGTAAAAAGCTTGCTGAATTAAGATGGAAAGGACTGTCTTGGATTAGCTGTTTGCCTATGGACATGTGATAATGGTTTTGCCTTGTGTAGGAGGAGGTAGAGTGGGTCATTTACTAATCAGAAGGTCAATATTTTGATCTCTGGCACCTCCAACCTGCATGCCAAAGTATCTTTAGGGAAGAAACTGAACCCAATGCAGAGTGTGAGTGTGGGAATGTTAGGTTAAAAGTGCCTGGGCATTAAAAAAGCACTTAGGCGAATGTGTGTGCAAAAGGTTAATAAGACTTGTGTAGAAAAGCACTAAATAAGTGCCAGACCATTTCTTTAAGGATGTTAATCTTTTGTTCGATCAGTGGTGAAAGATCCAGCCATTAATGTCAGGTAAAAAGATATTGCCTGTGTAGGTTCTATTAGAAATGCAGCTGTATGACTCACAAAAGTATGGGTTGAACCTTTGTGGTAAGATTGATAAAGCACAGTTTAGACTGTTTCTTCATTCAGATAATACCTGTAGTAGATCATGTTTTGTAATCTTTGTTTAAAAGGAACATCAAGACAAGGTGGACCGATACACATAAAGTTGAATAGAATCATTATGTGGCGACCAACAGCTTACGGATACAGCACACGCCCAGTGCACCAACCTTACACCAACTTATATCAGCAGCTGTGCGGCTTATCTTTTTCCCCATGACCTGTCTCTCTCAAGCTGTTCCTATAATATAAGGACTTAAAAATAATCTTGAGAAGCTGAATCACCGTGTTGTAATATTTGATGGAAAATTGTGCACAGTCAGTAGCTCTGAGCCATTGATGTGACCACACGCTACTCTCCTGACTATCACTGCTGCCATTTTTAGTTCTTGGGAGGCAAAAACGTGGTTTTGGAGCAATTTCAAGTACTTTGGCAGGTGTTTATGTGTAAATCTATGGACAGATTTGTCAAAACAATAACACCACAATAGACTTATTTCATAGCAGCCATTTGACAAAAAGTAGTAGTCAAACAGAGGTGTTACTACTGCAGTCATGACGGTTCTGATCTGTTTCAGTGCTGAGTCCTCATTAAGGCGATTAGTAACAGCTGTCTTTGCCCACTATTTCATGTCAGAATGGCTGCTGGGGAAAAGATCCATCGTGGACGATGCAGTCCAAAAAAGAAAAAAATCTTCAAACCGAGATTGAAGATGGGTGAGGTCCATCAGGTCAAATGTACAGGAAGTGGGTGGGCCAAGTGTTAGTAATCCCCCAACCCTCCCCTCTCCTATGTGAAGCGTCTCCATGTGGTCTATAATCGTTTACCAGCAGTGAGGTGAAGCTGGTAATGTTTTTGCCTTGTGCCTGTTTGTGTAGGAAAGTTGGTGTGTGTGAAATCATAATTGCAAAATGTTGTTTTGGAAAAATCTTGAGCAGTGGAAACAACCTTCACAGGCACCTTTGATAAATGTTTATATGTCTGCCTGTGGACAGGTATTTCCATTTCCCATTACTCAAATTTTACATTCTCGACTCCTTTTCCTTGCATCTTAATCCTTCCCACTAAAGATGTGAGGGGAGGAGGTGAGGAAAGGACATGTGGATCAAGGAGCCGAGGCAACAGGTGTTTTAACAATATGAGACATCCTTGCCTTGGAGCCTCATTTTAAATCAATGTCAGTTTAATCCAAGAGGTGGCAAAGCTGGGTCGTAAATTGTTTTGTTATAGCCCAACCGCTGCTGCATTTTTATGACCGCAGGTGTAACAGTGTTCATGATGTTTTATGTTACCAGCTACTTTTGATTAAATTTGCAATATGGCACATTTTAACCACATGCACACACATAAGAAGTGAAGGGCAGACTGTTTGATCATCCACTGAAAAAACCGTTTGAATAAAAAAAGACTGGTTGTTTTGAAGTGTCCTCTTCCTACCATTGTTTACATATTCTACCTGCGTAGCGTGGCTTATTTATACATTGAAGGTAAAAATACTCCAGCAAAGAAAACACTTGTGCATTCTTGATTATAGCTCCTCCAGCAACCCTCCTCTCTTGTCTGTCTTCCTTCCTTTCCTGTAGGAATTGAGGCGTCCTTCGACAAGGCGTACTGAGATTAATTTCCAGGTCGCAGGCAGGACGATGAAGGGCAGAGAAGACATAAATTAGGGAAAAGAGAAAAGTAACACAAGCATGCAAAATGCAGTCGCCTGACATGTGTGCAAGGTTGAGTTCAAAGATAGGTGTGGTAACCCATGAATACTGAGAACATGTGTTATTGGTGGGGCACACCAGTTACATCTCACACCCATCTATGTTTAAATACTAGATAAAGATACTTGCATGAGGAGAGAGAAATGCGTTACAAAATAAAAAGAATCAGATGAGAGAGACACCCCATCGCTTCTTCCTTTCAGCCCAGTTTACACACCGTTTGTGCTTGGGCTGGTCAGCAGCCATCTTTGTACTTGACCTTCATTTTCCTGACAAACACAATCCTGGAAACGTGATTGTGTTTGTTTTTTACTCGTGTTATGAGCACGTTAACATATTGTAGAAACTTCACTTGGAATGCGGTAACATTAACATTTGAGATCTGTTGACTCAACTAAAGAGTTTGTGTCTTAATATTTTTATTTTTTTTTAATTTCTTGATTTTTGTTGTGACACAGTTGTTATCTAGAAAGGTGCTATATAAATACACTTTACTTACTTACATATCTGGCACCCTTAGGTGTGGCAGTGTGGGGGCAGCCTGGAGATTCATCCCTGCTCGCACGTAGGACATGTGTTCCCTAAAAAAGCCCCTTATGCGCGGCCCAACTTCCTCCAGAATACTGTCCGAGCTGCAGAGGTTTGGATGGACTCTTACAAAAAGCACTTCTACAACAGGAACCCTCCAGCCAGAAAGGTAAGACACTTTGCACGTGTCATGCACTGATATGATGTCACACTGTCCGGCACCATGTTTAGACAGTAAAGAGAATAGTTTATCTTTGGTGTCAGATTTAGATGATTCATCTAACTGCCCCCTGTAGGTGTGGATATAAGATCAGTATCTGCCTGACTGGGTTAGCTGTATTGAGGTACTGAGGGTGTTCACATGTGTGTGTATGGTGTGAGTGCTGTGCCTCTCAGGTTCTGAGTATTGGGCACCATCAAAGATTCATGTATCTCAGTTTCAACTATCTGAAAAAAAAAGTGCATTATTAATGTCAGGGATCTTTGATCAAACAATAAATTACCTGGTCAGGGGAGATTGAACACAGCACAGACCAAGATCATCAGCTCCAAGTCTATTATGTTGCTGTCATAATTTTTCATGCAGCCATAGAGCAATAGACGTGTGACTAGTTTGATTAATGAGTTATATAATTTTCATTGAATACATTTAATCATGTTGATTTAATATTCCAACTTTTTTTTTTACACTTTTCTAAAGAAAGAACAGTTGTTATAATGTATTTTTGTTTTTATAAGGAATTATTGTTTTATGTTGTTTTTTGTTCATTTATTTTAAATATTTTTTGTTGTTAATTTGGAGATTGGGAGCACAACGCAGTAAGGATTCACAAAGGAAAAGGAAGCACTCGATAGATCAGAAATCTTATGACTGAATTAGTTTAGTGTGCGTGTTAGGCGGTCTTGTTATAACCCATCCTCAAACATGCCAAAGGAATAACTCTAGACTCCCAGGGTAGAGTTCACGCCTTAGCAAACACAGCTATTTAAAACATGCACTGTTGGCAATCACCTGCTAGTTGGCTTCCTGGGATTCTTATTTGAACTTGATTTTTGGAGTTACAGGAGCCGGATTCACCTCTCATATCCAGGATATAAATATTTGCTTTAAAAGTATAACTGTGTCCTTTATAACAACACCCATCAATTATATTGTCAAAAATCTTATGTAAATTGTATGGACAAAAGTAATGGGCCCTGAGCACCAGTTTGACTCACAATATATACTGTAAGGCTAACAAAGCCTAAAAATGCTCCAAAATTGCTTAAAAAAATCACCCATGCTCTGCTGAGCTCCAAACACCCTCTGGCATTAACATCTACAGAAAAACTGCATTGGGAACTTAATCGCATGGTTTCCAGTAGCTCCTGTAGGTGTAATGTGTTAGTGACCCAGTAGTTTTGTCCATACAGCGTATATTAAAAGAAAAGTGTGCATGCTCTAATGATTAAAATGTAGCTGCAATGTACAAATAAAGTGATGCTGTCCATAAATGTACGTTCTTAATAAACTCTCCTAAATATAACCAGCTTTTTCACCCACAGCAATGACTCATGCATTGTGTGGTTGCTTCACAGGAGAAATATGGGAATATTTCAGAGCGGCTACTTTTGAGGGAGAAGCTGAAATGCAACAGCTTTGAGTGGTATCTGAAGAATATCTACCCTGAACTACATGTACCCGAGGACAGGGAGGGCTGGCACGGGGCTGTAAGTGTCTCCCTTTTAGATGCTGTGTCTGAATTCTGTTATTGATCCCGTTAGTGCAAGATTAATTATTTATTTTTTGGACTGATGGCAGATCTTGTTGTGATTTATAAAAGACAGCAATGCGGCTGTGCCTTCATTCATCATTCAAGTGTGAAAGAAAAGTATTAGGGTGAGACATGATATGAGAAAACCCCATTGAAAGCGGGAAGGCTTTGAAATCCATTTGACTGGGCTCAAGACCTTTCTAATTCAGACATCTGGTGAAGTATCCTGTTGTAAAATGCTTTACAGAAAAATTGCCCTTGGCTCAGTGTTGGATTTTAAAATAATTACATTTTAGCCACAGCAATGTCTCCATTTTTTTCTGAAGCGAAAAAAGAAAACTCCCTCAAAGATTTCTTCTTTAGTTATAATGTCCAGAAATCCACCACCTGTCCACGTCGACACTTATTTCCCAGTGACAGCTGTGAAGTCAAATGCTACAGCGAGGGCATCGTCCAAAATCTCAAATGTTCTGCTGTCAGAACTGTCTAAAATTTGCATGCACACCTACAGTACAGGTACATGGTGACAAAACCTGAAAGAACGGCATTATCCAGACAAAGAAAAATTGACATTTTCTTATGAAACTGGGCGAAAGTAAGTTTTATTTCATATTGATTAATATATGTGTGCTGATGTGGAAAATAAGCAAAATGGCAAGGATCAATTTGTTTTCGCTTCCTGGTGATATACCGTCATTTAATGATTTAATCAGATGACTGAATCCACCATCTTCAGGGGTGTTGCATCCTACGTGGCCTTAAAGTCTAACCTGCCAGCAAAGAATAAATCCAAGAAAAAAAGAGTCCTCACAGGAATCGATAAACAGTGTCGCATTTCACTTGTTATTGATATTTACTGTTCTCCTCCTGCCAGGTGCGTAGCTCAGGAATACATTCAGAGTGCCTTGACTACAACGCTCCAGAGCACAGTCCCACAGGTTCCCAGATTTCTCTTTTCGGCTGCCACGGCCAAGGAGGCAACCAGGTACGTCAGGCATTTCAGTGTTTATTCTTTCTTGACACAATCCCACAGCTTCTCGTGGCCCCCGTGGGAGATATATCTTGAAATGTCAAGACTTTCTGCTAACCCCTAAAACAAGCTGCCACAGTTGATTCACACCAGAAAATTACTCTCTGCTGGTGTGTCCAACATGACTTGAATGTAATGAATGGAAAACTGAATGTGGTATTGCATCCCCACATAGCTGGAAAAAAAGGTGCACTTGAATCACAGGTGCTTTTTTTTTTCTTCTTTTTTTTCTCCTATCGGATTGACTTCCAATTCCAGTAGCGTCTGGTTTAGAAAGCACCAGATTATTTATCTGTGAGGATGTATATTTAATGTTGGAGTCAGACAATAGGCAGAACTTCTTTCTGTGGATCTTCAACCTGGCTGTTATCTCTGATTACCCCATTGATGCCCCGCATCAGGTGTCCTCAGTCACAAAAAGCGCCATGTGTGACTGAAAATCAATGTTTGAATGGCTTCTCGGTGAAACAAAAACCTGAGGGCCCTTCACCACCTCCCTCCTGCCCCTTCCCTGGCCCACATAAGAACCACGTTCCATTTAAAAGATACATGAGCCTCACGGGCAGAATGAATGGCACAGCCTGGATAAATAAGTTTGAAGCCAGAGACAGTGGACCCCGAGTAAGTCTTTTATTAGAAACAACCATAACGGGCCCCAGTGCAACTGAAAGATGTATGAGATGTGAAGAAAAGGATGGGGAAGTATAAAGATTGATTACCTGACCCTCTGCTTAACGGGTAGCACAGGGAGCGTTGCATCTTTTGTCCCACCGGGCCAGGTTGTTGAAATGACACCAGAGGGGAAGAGTCTGGTTTGTGCTCATGTCTGCTTGATTGAAAGGGCCAAGGCCCCGTCTTTGCTGATGAGATCCCTCGACGCACTCGCCGACTCACCATATAGTGCATTTATAGCCGTGGTGCCACAGCAGAGTAAAACATCTGTAATCCTAGCGGGTAAGAAAAAAATACCAAACTGCACTAATTGGCTTTCTAAACAAAAGACAGATGTAGCAGAAGAAAGAAGAAGGAAAAGTTTTAATCTCTTAGTCTCTGCTTCTTTTCAGAGAAATGTCTGAATACAAGCTTGTGTCAAATAAATACATTTTAACTGTAAATGGAGAAAAAATGGCCAAATAAATCCGTCTCTTTCTCTCTCCAGTACTTTGAATACACATCTCAAAAGGAGATCCGTTTCAACTCTGTGACAGAGCTGTGTGCCGAAGTACTAGAAGGACAGACCTCCATCGGAATGAGGCACTGCCCTCGTGATGAAGAACTCAGACCTCCCAGTCTCATCTGGGAGTTCAAAGAGGTAAGGGATTCCTGCATGTACGTGCCACAGGTTCACATTTTCCTGTAAACTGACTCCACGCTTTCAACTTCCAACCTTTCAGGACAGGACCATCTATCATCCACACTCAGACATGTGCGTGACGGCCTACCGCACAACGACGGGCCGCACGGACGCCCAGATGAGGCGCTGCGTCCCAGGGGACAAAACCCAGCAGTGGAAGTTTGAGTGGTAGTGAGAGGAAGCAAGATAGTAGCAGGGAACCTTAAGTGGCCTTCCGTGACCACAGTGCAAATACTGTAGCGGAGGTTTGACCCCCGCTGCTCCCATTTCTGTTACTTTTCAAGTCTGCACTGAATGGGAATGGGGAAAAAAAAAAGAAAGGAAAAAAAAAGAGGTGTTGGAGAAAGTCACTTTAAGCCAATGACTCACCCAGTCCAGTGCTTTTAAACCTTTGTAAATACCTACAGAGGTGAGGTATTTTTTTAAAGAACACCAGCTGAATTTGAGGCTTTTTTTGTTGCTTTCATCCAAGTGCCTCTACACCCAGAGTGGAGTACACAGCACACCTGAAGTGTCATTGCTGTCTCGGGGTTTTGCAACAACTTGAAAGCAGCGAGATGTGTAGCACACGAAGCAGTGCCTTCAAAGAGATTAAAGCCAGTTTCTTGATTGGAAACATGATTGGAAAATCATGTTGCACTATAGAATATTGCCTTAAAGTGCTATTAATATTGATTATTTTTATTATGTCCTCACACTTGGTTAAAAACATTGTGAAAAACAGGCTGCTGGAAAACGGTGGATTAGGAATGTAAGGTCGCAGCGTTTTGCCCCAAACCCGCTGCTTCCTAACGTGCTCCATCATGTGAAAGGAAGGCGCTGTGGTCATACTAGACTGCCTCTCAATTCTAGCTTTTGTCTATGGAGCTAGTTTCGTGGCAGAACACCTTCTGAATGAGATTGGAAGTATTTATTAAAGTGTATTTTGCCTCAGATGGTTTATTGAGTTGACACGAATGTTGTGATCTATTCTTCCCTGTTGTGTTAAATTAAGAATACCCTCTAAACCCATCTGTCACTTTGCTTTTAAAAACCTGTCATCCCTCACAAACCCGTGCGTGCCGAAATGAAATGTGCCAGAGCTTATCATATTTATTTAGAGCATTTTACATTCTATAAAACTACAAAAAAAACCTCACTAGAGCCTGTTTTTTGTTTAGTCACAAGAAGCCTTAAAGGGAGCAGCTCTGTGCCAGTTTTCTTAAGAGTCTTGTGTGTAAGCTGTACTTGAAACTGCATCAAAAACACTCCTGTTAGGTTTTTTTTTTTTCCCACTCAAGACCACATTACTGTTTCTACTGGGATCAAAGGACCAAGAGAGTCAGTGAAACTGTTGGTAAAATGACTAGTGAATAGCATTTTGTTTTTTGCTATTCATTGCCACTGAGTTACATTTGATCTCAATGGCAGTTAGAATTTACGAATATGTGATATTCAAACTAGTCGATAAATTGTGACATGACTCCTTTTGCGTGTTGGCTTTGTAAATAATGTTTGGTTAAAGGGACCAATAAAAAAAACTGATGAGGCAAAAGGGAAGTTGATTACTTGATATGAAGAAGAGGTTGGACGGTTGGGGATGGGGAAGGATTTTTCTAAATAAAATGACTGCTGGGATGATTGAAAAAATAAAAGACTAACCACAAACACATCTGCATTTTGTTTTACTCGCCTGCACAAACAGCACATGGCACAGTTAAACTTTCAGGAATGAGGTAGAAGTTTGTTTGTTTGTTTGTTTTTTCATTATATGAAATGCCAGGTGTAGCAAAAGGAGAAAAGTATGAGCTGCTGCAACTACAGTAGGTGTGCATGTGTATTTTTTATTTTTTTTTTGTCATGGTTTAAGCAACAACATGTATTTCACATTTGAACAACCAAAGACTGAAAAGCTGCTAATGCCTGTAATCCACACAGCCCACCACGGCACTCATGGACTGCAGCATTCATAATAATTTGGCACCACCTACTGGTAGCAAATAAGTACTGAATGCTAATAGCAGGTGACAGAGAAGGATTTTGATTGCTGACTGTGGAAACAAAACCAAAATGTGATATTAATGTTCTGGCTAATATCTAGTTTACTTTTCACTTTCCCCCCCTCTGTCTCTGGGCTCACACGAGCAACACACGAGCAACAATAAATGCACACGAGCAACAATATATGCTTTGCTTTCCCCGTTCTCAATTCATATTTCAGAATGTCAGGTTTAATCTTTCATAGTTTGGGTGATACAATATTCACTGGTTACCTGGGTTATTTTAGTGGTTTTCAGATATTTTTTTTCACCATGCTCTAATTCAGAATAGAGAAAAGGTCGATGCTTACACCCAATATATTCTATAAGTTATTAATAGAAATTGATCCAGGTTGAATTTTATCAAAGGAAAGGCCAGCAAGATGCCATCGGCAAACTTTGTTGTTCTATTTTTTTCTATAAAAATCGTATTCACTCAGGCAGGTTTGCCTCCTGGAGCGACTCTTTGCCCCACAGCATAGAACCACTGCATTATATTTTCACAAAAAAAAAAACGATTGGTACTGTATGTATGTATTTTTGATCTAATTGCTGAGTCCTGTTGCAAAATGCTTGGCGAGACAGACGGAGCATAACAATTTAAAAAGGAGGTAGGAAACACACGACGGCTGAAATGTTCAGCATCACTTAGAAGTCCCTGTTTTTGAAAGAAAAGCACATTTGTTTTAATATTATATAAAACTGATCAGGAATTACAATTATTCATAGAATCATAAGAATCACTAATTAGTTAGTGGGGTTAGGTTAACTGGTCATTCTAAATTGCCCATATGTGTGAATGTGGGTGTTAAACCTGTGACAGACTGGCGGCCTGTCCAGGGTGTACCCTGCCTCTCGCCCTATGGTAGCTGGGATAGGCTCCAGTCTCCCCGTGACCCTGAAAAGGATAACCGGAAGAGAATGGATGGATGGAACATTAATCATAAGTTATTTTGAATGGGATATCTACATAGACATGCAGAGGACATCTTTGGTAAGCATCTGCATTGGTGTATGGACTGTTTATGATGCTGGTTTATGAGGCTGAATGATGACAATGACCCATCAGATCTTATAATTATAGATGCAATAAATTTGGTTATTCAAGTATCTGGTGTATCACTATTATATCCCTGGACCTTCTTACTTAAGAATTTTTTTTTTCCAAAGTAGACTTATTACTAAGTCCGTGGTAATTTAAAAAAAAAAAAAAAAAAAAAAAAAAAAAAAAAAAAAAAAAAAAAAAAAAAAACATTAAAAAAAAAAAAAAAAAAAAAAAAAAAAGAAAAGAAAAAAGTCAATTTCATCCACATGAAATAAAATTCGAAGCACAATAACATTTGCAAACACATTCTGTTGGATTTACAGTAAAATACAGACAACTGTAGCTGCAAACCTTCACCGTAAGAAATAAGATGACAATAATTAGTATGAATACTTTCTGAAATTACTGTATATATAGACAGATATACAGTATATAAAACCCTGTGGTATGCAAGCATACCATTCTTTAAATGAATGGGCATAAGGGAAAAACATAATTTGATACACTCCCATGTGAATGTAGCAATAACAGAAGCAGTGTTGTGTTACATAAACACAGATAATGGCAAAGAAAGAAAATGACAGCGTTTTTCCTGCTATCTGTCATTATTTGGACCATAATATAGTTTTTTTTTAAGCTTTGAGAATCCTTAGTAAGCCTTTTACCTCCAGGTTTTAGAAAGCATCCAGTGTTAAGTGCCTTTGAATATATGGATTTTTGGGTTGTTATTTATGTACAGACATCAATTACGAGATCTCATCCTCTTCATTTTCTGAATAATTTGTCATTGTGCTTCATACACAACAACAGAGTCTGCCCATGCCAGGCAAGGTCAGGTTGCTTCAATTAAATGCACCATTAGTCAAAGAAAACCATGTGGCGTGACAAACAAATCCTCTCAGCATCGTGGGGAGGGAAGGTTTAGTTGATAAGCTGAATGAAAGAAGGTAGAATCACTTTTCCCATTCCTCTTTTATTCTGCCCTGAAAAGTGAGAGAAAGCTAAAGAGAGAGAGAGTACAGCTTAAAAAACACATTTCTGAAATATTAATACATGACATTCCTCAGCCAGATTCACACTGGCATTATTGTCTGTGAAAGGGTGACATATTGTAGAGAGTGGGTGATGATGATATTCAGTGTGAAAACACACTTCCTGTGCACACTCGCTGTCATTTTGAATGAGGCAAGCCGAGAGGATAGCTGCCAGTCTGCTCCACACATTTCCACACATTTTCCTACAAATTAAAAGTAAGCTACCATCACCTCTCAGAGGCAATGATGTGTGTGTGTGTGTGTGTGTGTGTGTGTGTGTGTGTGTGTGTGTGTGTGTGTGTGAGTGTGTGAGAAGAGAAAGACTGACTGACTTGTGAAGCAAATTAGTTCAAATTGATATATTTAATCATCGATTCTAAAATGAAAAAGCTGCGTCATTATCTGAGAAAAGTTCGTCCCTTAAAGTGTTCCATTGTGTTTTCCATAATTACTTTTGGGGTGAAAATAATTAAGCAAAGGGGAATGTCCAGGGAGCCTCAAATGCTGCTGGAACTTCAATTTTCAATTTAATTTGCTTAGAAAATTGTTGCCAATGTTGCCTCACAGCAAGAAGGTTCAAATCCACCATCTGGAGTTTGTATGTTCTCCTCATGTTTGTGTGGGTTCTCTATGAGTACTCTGGCTTCCTCCGTCCGATGACCAACAGACAGACAGACTTTCATTATATTATTCCTCTTGGAACTACACATGAACCAGTTTCAGCAATATTAGTGCAGTTTGAGCACAAAAGAAAATTGGTTAGCTATTTGCTTAAATATTTCCATTCATTACTAAATATTTTTTAATCAAAACTTTATGAGTCAAAGTCATAAAAAAAAGGTTAAGCAGGGAGACTAAGTTAGAGAGGCAAGGCTGAAATGGTTTGAACATGTGCAGAGGAGGGATCGTGGATATTTGAGGGGCAAAGGATGGAGCGGACCCCTCCGACACGAATCAGGAGTTCAGCAACCAAACTTATCTATAACAGATAATATGAAATCACTGTGTTGGCCACCAACCACCTACCAATGGGGTAAAATGCCCCATTTTTATTGCACCTGAGAAAAGCATGTTATTATTTAACTACCTGGGACCACATCCTCATTTCCTGTAGATTTGACAGCATCTCTAGTAGATAATGGCAGATGGAGTCAGGCTTAATTGATGTTGCCGGTTTGGAAAGGCCTCAGCACGAAAATGAAAACAAACACCATGTAGTGCAGAGAGCACAGGATATGTAGACAGAGACCTGGAAGGAGAGCGTGAGCATTTTGAGTTTATTTTGTATTTTTTTATGTCTCTCTTTTTATCTTTTGTAATATATTGCCTCAGTCCTCGTCAGACCTTTGTTGGTGCATCTGTTAACCCTCCCTCATGTCTCAAAGGTACTGTCAAGTATTTCAGGTTTCAGGTCTTAGATGTTTAGATTTCCCAGTTTTTTACCAGGTTTTTTTCATGATTAGTTCCTCGTTTAATTTGGTTTTCCTGTTTAGTTCATGTTTGCATCAGCCAAAGTAAACGGCTTGCTCTTTGTTTAGTCTAGTCCAGCCTCTGCGTTTGGGTCCTCTTTACAAACACACGATCTGCAGGCGCAGATCCTGACAGAGAGGGTAGGAGGTGTGGTTCTGCTCCTGAAATTCATATAAATTATCTCCAATTTAATATCATGACAATTATATCTAATTTGAATATTATGATATAATACATCACATCACCTGGCAACCACCCAACAATGGACTAAAATTACATTTATATAGCAAAGTAGCACCTGAGCACTGCAGGGTACCCAAAAAATAGGCCAATTACTGGGCTTCATCACATGTTCCTAGTGGGATTAAGTACAGCGTTTAACAGATATATTTTTATGCTTTTGCAGTGGGGAAGCTTTATGGGGAAGCGCTACAATCAAAATGAAACTTTTAATGCCAAAATATAATTGTTGTTGTTATGGAATTTTCCAATTTACTGTTTTACCAACAAAAAAACCCAAAACAAACAAACAAAAAAGCAGATATACCTGAATAAGGTATTTTCCATTACCGTAGGCTATGCTATAATACACATCGCGTTACAGTTGAAACTGTAGAAAATGTTGTGGTTATATATACTTTGTTACCTGGCTATATATTTGTATCTTCAAATTATGTCAGCTAGTGTTAATACTAATAGCTACATGTGCTCATTACTGACCCAGTTGTTGGGAAACAGATGTCCTCCAACAAAAATTCTGTATCAATTCTAGTGAGAGTATGGCAGGACACAGACTTCAAGCAGAACTTTTGAGGTCACAGTCAACAATGCAACAAAAGCAAAAAAAGTACCATCAGTTTTTATGATTCCACACTCTGAAGTCTGTTCTTGTGCTGATATCAAGAAGGGTTGGCAGGGATCAGGTGCTGTTTCTTGTCTCACTTTATCTCTAGATCAGTCCTTAATACTGTGCAGTATCTGAATGCACTGGAACTGACTTTCAACTCTGAAGTTACAAAGCCCCATATAAGCAGAGACCATTTAATCATATTGCAGCGCATACGTTGTAGGTTTACAAATTATTCACACCTTAATGATTCATTTTGCCACCATGGTCATGTCAGGCTCTCCAAAAGCAGCCCAGATTAAAAATAAACAAATTAAAGATAACTCATATTTTCCCTAAAATTTGATAAATATACTGCAAACATGTTGCCTCCTAGATTTACTTCAGTATGTTTATAGTAAAGTTTATGCTTGGGTAAAAACACTATTGCAAGTATTAGACACATTAAGACTTCTTACACTTAGAAATTGTAATTTCTTTGTCTAACTTTAATGTGTCGCTGTCACAGTTCATCTACTCGTCTTCGTATTTTGAAGCTAACAAAGTGTAAATGTGTCAGATTTTAACTGGCATGTGCTGCTTTGTTAAAACAAGTGGAACTCTAATAAATACAAAGTAATGTGACTTTTGCTGCTGCTATAAACCACCAGTACCACCACTGATGTGATGGCTATCTACCATCCTGTTAGTTGAATTTACAGTGCTGTTCAAAAGTTTTGAGCTACAGCCCATTTCTTTATATTTTGCTAGGAAAATGGGAAATGGATGCAGTGATTTGTTGATTATTGGAAAAATAATAAATAAGGCAAAAAAAAAGTTTGTACATTTCTAACAACCTTGAAAGTCAATATTTAGTATGATCACTTATATTCATCAGCACAGCCTGAACTCTCTTAGGCAGCTGTATTACCATTACATTTAGTAGTCTTCAGGAATAGTTCTCCAGGCTTCTTGTTCATTCAAATATATGCACTGGCTGATTTTTTTTGTCCCAGTCCAGACCTGAATCTGACAAGATAATACTTTTCTGGGTTCATAATTTCAACAGTTTTATCAAGATCCCTAACACAACTGGCTGAAATGCAGCCCCAAAAATGTCAAATTTAGATTCATCATTACATCAGACCTGTTTCCACTCATTTTCAGTGCAGCTCTTATGTAATTTGGCATTCCTCAGCCTTTTCTCCCTGATTTCCTTCCTTCAGAATGGCTTCTTGACAGCCACACTTCCACTGAGACCATTTCTGATGAGGCTTCAGTGAACAGTAGACGGATCAGCTGAAGGACAAATGCATCTCTGAGGTCCTGTGAAGCTTTTTTTGTTTGTTTTTTTTCTTCTTCTTCTTTTGTACTCCACTCCATTTCCTTCAAATTTAAGACGCACTGTACGCGTATCTCAACATCAGCATGTTGAGATATGATGTTTCCTGTGTTTATGGATTACAATCCAAAATCCCAGTTTTGAAGACACATGAAACGCTATAAATATAAAGGCTAATTTACATCATGGAGCCCTGCTCTCAAAAACTGACATAGATTTAACACTGTCTGTGATGCTGGATTTAAGAAATAAGTGCTTTAATTTAAGTTTAAGCTAAATCTGAGTCACCAGAAAGACAAGCTGGGCAAAGAAAGATTATTTTATTGTATATAATAGCACTGATCACATCAGCTGATTTCGCTGCTCAGTACAGCCGGCCAGGAGAGAAAAAATCAGTTGCTGACTTCAGCTCATCCATCTGATGAACACCCTGTCACCTGACTCAAACAGGCTCTCCTCCACAAAGTCCTCATTTATAAAGTGTCATGGTCTGTGTGCAGGGAGGCAGGAAAGGACCAGACTCAATACAGAGGCAAAACTTAAACTCAAAATGGCAGCTTTAATGCTGGACACGAGAAAAACTAAACTTGAACGCACAACACAAACTTGGCAAGGCAGACAACACGCAGACCAAAGAAAGTACAGGGCTTAAATACACAGAGGGAGCAATCAGGGAATGGGAGACAGGAGGGAAACACAGCTGGGACAAATCAGGCTTAAGGAGACAAGGGAAGCAAAAACAGATACATTAACATGAGACACGGACTTTCAAAGTAAAACAGGAAACATAACACAGAGACGAGGACTTGACAAGGGGATACAGCTGATAGGTGAGACAGAGCAGCTATGGAACACAGAGAGAGAAACCATAAGACAGAGAACTCTAACAAAGAAACCAAAAGACTAGAAATGATAAATAATATAAAAAACAAAGTTCAATAATAATGTAAAACTGAAAACTCTGGGTCGATGACCCAGGCACCCTAACAGTAAAGTGCTTTACAAACCCCTAACATTACGGCTAACAGACGGATTTTCCCGTTTGAGTGCAGCTAGCCAAACGACGAACAGCCATTTACTCCTTACTGCTTTTAGTGTACTTATGAGTTATCAATTCTGTCACTAGTTAGCTACAAGTCTGAGTCTATTAGCCACAATCAACCAACCAACCACATGACGTCACATCCCGTGCTGACAGAAGATGGTGCTAAACATGTTTTTTTAAACTTTAAGCACTTATTTCTTAAATCCAGCTTCACAGACAGACTTACATCTATGTCAGTTTTTTAAAGGAGGGCTCCATGATGTGAATTAGCCATTATATGTTTAGTGTTTCATGTCCTGTTTAATTTTAAATAGATATAGAAATTAACATTTGCTAAGTCCTTCTTTACCTACTATTGGAATCTTTCTACATCTTTTTTATAACATTTTACAATACGCACTGACTTACAAAACAGATGGTTGCTGTTAAATAGTAAATACTTAATTTTCTAACTGACAGCTCACTGTTATGACATTATAATTAACATGCATGAAGAAACAACTGAAAGTTGCTGGAAGAAGTACTCAGATATATGGGTGATTGTTGTTGCATCTAACCGTAATTATTCATAAAAGTAATATAAACCAACCTTGATACACTAAATGGGATAGAAGAGAGTCCACTAAATGAAAATCAAAGGCATGTGAAGCTCATTACTCACTGTCACAGTGTGAGTGACAGCTACATCAGCCCTGAAAACGTACACTGTGAGCTATTTATAAATAACAGTGATAGGAACTCGAAATTGATGTCCCACTTGATGTCAAATCCCTCCCACCATCCCTGCCATGTTTCTTTTCTCTCAACAGCTGGCGCATGTGCAGCAGACGATCCCTTGTGCAAATACTTCAACATAATAACCTCTCTTTTTTTTTTAAGCTGTCTTCTCCCGGAAAACACACATACCTGTGATGAGGCTCAACATGGCACCCTTGTCCACCTGTCACCAACTGGCGCGTAATCCTTCCTGAGAGCATCTTCCATTCAAGGTTATTTTAATTGGTTGCTGCTCTCCCCAGAGAAGGAGCTGTGTCTAACAGAAGACTCTGTAATGGTTTGCCATGGGAGCTGTGCAT
The DNA here is from genome assembly GCA_015106755.1 of Etia nguti. NCBI lineage: Eukaryota > Metazoa > Chordata > Actinopteri > Cichliformes > Cichlidae > Etia > Etia nguti. Next base: position 96,507 of record VUQG01013439.1, read on the forward strand.
TAAACATACAGTCCAAGTCACCAAGGAATACTTGAGCACATACAGTACCTTTTACACCCATCCCATTTGGAGGCCTGCTCTTTGGGTATCATCAAGTAAATGTGCCACATTACCTGAGGTCACAATAATGAATCTGTTGATGTTTTGCTATTTTTCCATCTTTAGGCTTCTGTCACAAATATTCAGAGAATTGATGGAGTGATCTTAAATTGGACTTTGGGCATCAAAGTACATTGATTGTTGTTCTTGCTTTTTGCTTACTGGCTGGAGAATGAGGTTACACTCATTCAGTTACCTGAAGATCCAGTCGGATCCATTTTTTCTATATCAGTGTGGAGTTATCCAGACTTTAGCCTAGACACATCCCTATGTTGTAATTTCTATATATTTTACTATAATTCTGCCTTGGATACTGCTTGATTATTTCATGCCAAAAAGTCTGGTGGCTATATCTGGAATGCTAACTAAAGTATAGAAACTTGCTGTAGGGGTAAGTGATTTGCTATAATGTGAAGGCAAAGAAACAGTGCATAGCATGCATATCTGAGACTTGTACAAAAATGAGCAAAATCCTATTCCTGTGGTACAGAAACCTTGAGAGAGACTGATCTAACTATTGCAGCTGAGGGTCAACTCATTGTTACCAAAGACAAACTTTTGTGTACTAAGTGGACCAGAAGCGTATCTTCATGGTCCCCAACCCAGTCGTGACCTTGACACAACCTTGTGTTGTGCATCAGACACCACGCAGCTATCTATTTTTAATTAATTAATTCTACGTTTATGAGAATACATCGGTTCTCATAAACATCTCGAGTACAGTAATCTTTTTTGTTTTTCAAATAATCCCGAAAAATGACTTACTGGACCTTTAACAGTATTCCCAACTCTTACATATAATAAATATATCACACTTCCACAACAATCAAGGACCAAATGATAATATTAAAACTGCTAATGTAACTTGAACAAAAACAAAAAGTGGCCAGTCCCCTGAGCTTTTATGCTGTCTGGTGCAAAACTTGCACCATTTTTTTTTTCAGACCATTCTCTGTAAACCCTAGAGATGGTTGTGTGGAAAATTCCCAGCAGATCAGCAGTTTCTAAAATACTCACACCAACATATCTGGTGCCAAGAACCGTGCCACATTCAAAGTCACTTATACCAGTGGTTCCCAACCCCCG
>VUQG01013444.1:1970-20004 GCA_015106755.1 Etia nguti
AAAAAAAAGGAGGGAGGGGGGGGGGGGGGAGGAAGTGTGTGGTGCGCAATATAGAGAGGTGCTCCAGGTACTCTGCTGCAGGCGAGCGTGGGAGACCATCACTGTATGTATGTGTGCATGTGTGTGTGTCACCAAAGGCCTCTCACAGCTACTGAGCGGTGGACAGAGTTATTGATTGGCAAAGAGTTGGTGAAACAACCATTTATTGCCCCCCCTTCACTCACATCTAGACAAAATTTACTTCAGATACACTACACTGAGCAAAAGCAAAACACTGTTTGATGAAAGTGAAATGGGGCTTAACTTATAATCCTATCACAGTGGCATTTTTTTTCAATGTCTTTGAAACAAACAAAAATGCCCTGGGCTCATATGTAGTCGACACGCAGGCGATCCAACACACCTCTCTATATACAGCACCGACTACTTCAGCGCGATCAATACACGCATTCAAACGGGTACAAATCATTGTTGCAGTGCACCAAACATCAAACTTCTGCTCCAGCTGAAGTCCCACACACACTGCAGATACATGCACATCCTCTTATTCCTACACAAGAAAGGCACTAGGCTTGTGCTTGCATAGCCATCCCACACACACACACACACACACACACACACACACACACACACACACACACATAAACAGAGCCACTCACTCAGATATATGCTTTAGGAAGCTTTAATCCATACTAACCTGGTTGCAGTAAAGGGAAAAGTAACGCACCATGGCAACTGAAGTGTGTGTTTATGTGTCTTCAAGTCCCTCAAGCTGAATCAGCCAGAAGAAAATCACCTCAACTACAGCAATAACAGCCATTGCCTTTGCTCCCAGACACACTGTTTTAACATGCTTACAGTCTGAGCCACTATAGGTGTCAAGCAACACAATCAGCAATTGGTTGTGTGTTTATGCAGTGCACGTGTGTGTACTGGCGGTGTTGGGGTCAGCTGTGTGTAGCAGAGCACAGCCATTAGCAAGCAAGCACTGTAAAATCCTTCTGATTTTTTTTCCTTCCTTAAACATCAAAGACAGACTCTGACAGGCAAACAGAAATTCTCGCTGTCCAGTTTTGTCTGTCTGACTGCCTACACTTTCCCTCTGTCGTTCTGATTTTCTGGCTGCACATTTGTTTGCCTGTAGTACAGACATTTGACTGTATGGTTTTAGTTCCCCCTCACAAGCCTGCACGTGCACGGACAATAAAGTCTGAATATTACAGGGCATTTAACAGGCTCTTTCCTCAAATTCTGACTACATTTCATGATTAATCAAAATCAGTTTGTCACTGCTGTATGCCAGGGTCATGTCTATCCAGTCATTCAAAAATCTAAATAAATCAAACTTGTCTGAATAACAACTTAAAAAAAACATTACTACTAAAAGGCAGGCCTGAAATGAATGAATATATGAATACATGCATAGAAAACTTCATTTCTAAAATTCTACTCAGCCTTTTATTGTAATTGTGGATAGAAGCTAACACTCTGGGGGGAAAACTCTGATTAATTCAAGCAAAATAAAGCATAGTCCGGGAGAAAGAGAGGGATCCATCCAACGGGAGCTCTCTGTCAACTTTAAGAAGCCAAAATCATCACAGGCAAACATCCTTCCCATGTTCCATCAAAGTATAGTTTAATAAAGAAAAATGGAGTTGGATATTACATCTTAGTGGAAAATAGACTCAACATATAATCAGAATCAGCATACTTTATTAATAAATAAATAATATAAATAATATAGATTAGTTGTGTTGGTTTCCCTTTGCGAGGAACTCTTAAGAGATGATTAAAAACAGTGTAAAGAAAACTAGCTTGTCAGCAGATTACCCTTAATTAGGTGTTTGTGGAGAGCTGCTCTGAAAACATGCAATATGTGCTCAACATTGTGCTATAAAACATTTAAAGTAATTAATATCTTTAAAATAATACTATTGGCCTACAGCGGGGAGCAAAAGGTGTTAAGAGTGTTTCCCCATAAAGGTTCCTCTGCTTCTTGCACATGACAATGATAAATCATCAATACTCAACTGAGCAAAACAGCAGGCCTTGCACTGTGACTGGTGACAGTAAATTGTGCTATAATCTATTCCACCTAAATGTACACACACAAACACACACACCTACACACACACACACACACACAGACACACACACATGCACACACAGATTAAATTGTCCTAGCAGTGCAAAGCTGATTGTGCAAAAACACACTTACTTTGAGACGATTCTGACGAAATCCACAAGCTAAAGCAGTGAGGGTTGATGGGTTGGGGTAAAGGGGTCAGTGTCAAGATGGATGAAGAAGTCTCAAACAAACATGAAGGAGAGACAGGAGAGAGCACAAAGAACTCAAACTATGAGCCTGCTGAAGGGGGATGATGAACGGGCAGAAAGATGCTGCAGCCGAACAAGCACACAGAAAAAGGTGAAGGGTTGAGAAGGACTGAAAGCTGCGTGAAAAATGAGGTAAAGTAAGATGGGATCAGATGGGACTGATTTGAAGAGAAAATGCATCGCTACAAATGCACTTGGCTATGACTGATGATTAAATGTAGCTCGATGAAGACTACAGGTTATCTTTAAGGTCAAACTTGATCCATCCCATCAGTGAACCAAAGGATATGGGCTGGAGACCATACGGATGCACCAGTTGCGAGGACAGGTGGTCTGCTTGAGGCAGAAGAAGACCACGGGCGCTAGCTCTGGGAAGGGCACCACGAGAGTGCTCAGGTCACTGCCGATACTGACATCGTCACCTGGGCCTATTTCCTCAATGATGTCATCAGCCTGCGCCGAGCTGTATTCCTCATTCTGCCCTGGCCCTGCTGAGGAAATGCTCCCCAGCGGCACAGGACACTCCTCGCTCGTCATGGCAAGCCAGCTGGGATCTGAAACACAGAAGAAGTTGACACATGGATTACAGGAACAAAATGACTTTGATAAGGTAAAAATAAGAAATGTTTCACTTGTTAATATTGTACATGCTAACTGAATTATTCAGTGGAAGAGAGCTTGAAAGGAGCGGTCCTAGGGATACACATATACTCCCACAGACCATCATGGTATCAACTCACAGACATTTAATGATTGTTTTAGCCCCAAAGGCCCATTACTCTCCAGCTGTCTCTACACCCTGTGAAGCCAAATGCTCTTATCATAAACTCACTTGTCTACATAAGACAACGCATTGCTTAATGATAACAATGACCTCTAGCCATCCAACACACACATGGAAGGGTACAACAGAGACGTGTAAGTCAATGTCAACAGTCATTGCGCATTCATTGACGATTCATTTAGACCCATCACAGCCTTGTGGAAAAGGAAATGCCTTCACCAGCCTTCCATCACCAGCCACTTAACTCATGAAGGAATTCACATTTATCTGTGGGTATAGCGCACACAAAAGAACACACGCACAGGCACACAACAGTGCAATGCTACACACGTTTTTACACATTGCACAATAATACATGAGGCTGGCTTTCAGAGTGCTGACTGCTGTCGTGAGTTACTCCTGGCTAGGAACCGTTTGCGTTTGATTTGGTATTCAAAGCCAAAGGAGGGATAATATTAGAAGTAAAAAGCGCAAAGAAAGACAGAATGACAGAAACTTTGTTCTTTTGGCTCCATCCATTGGCCAGTAGCAGCCGGAGCCTAAGTGAATGCATGATAACATGCCGGACTTGGTAGTGCTCTTGCTTTTAACTGGCAGCCAAAGGAGGCAGCCAGCAAGAGGCAAGGAGCCAAGAGAAGGCTGGACATGTGCAGAGCTGGACATATGCACAGTCTTTCACACATGCCCACTCACACTGTCTCTCCCTCTCTCACACACACACATGGACAAGATCTCATTGTTTAAAGGTTTTTAAACTGGTTTCTGATATAAAAGCAAAGAGGTGGAAGTGACAGAAACTGAAAAGCAACCGGAAGAGGCAACGTTTGTGTGGTGTGGGGAGGTTTTTGTTTTATTACCACTTCAAAAATGTATGATCACATTTGCGTGTAGTATCACCAATGCGAAATTTACCTCACGTTCAAGCTACAAACACGAGCAGATAACTACAAGCATGTATACGTGGGCGTGATTTCCTTCATTTCCATGCATGCATGGATCAGTAAATGTGTTTGTTTGCCCTAAATCCTATAGAGGGATTAAGAGCCAGTGGGAGAAAAGACTTTGTTTTTATAGGGTAATGATATTAAGGGCTATTCATTACAAGGAGAGAAAATAGGACAGCGGTGATTTAGGGGCTGGTATATCTGACAGCTTCGGAGATAATCCTCAGAAGATGTTAAACCAGCTAGAGAAAGTGAAAGAGGGAAAAGTCACCAACCACACGCAGAATGCTTGCATATCTCTATATCTATTTACTGCACATGCTGTCTCTCTAACTGGACTCTAACTTGTCTGTTTTAAATAAGCTTTACCATGGCAACAGCTGCTTCCTGTGGCGGAAGGAAGTTTATTCTTACTCTGTTGTGTTTTATTTCCCATGACAAAGCTTCTTAGGGAGACCCTGCAGCTATTACCGGCGAGTACAATTAAGTAGGAGACAGCTTTGCAGAAACGGTTGGAAGGAGAGTGTTCGTGTGTGTGTGTGTGTGTGTGTGTGTGTGTGTGTGTGTGTGTGTGTGTGTGTGTGTGTGTGTGTGTGGCTTATAAGGCTCTGGACTGAGGTTCATACTTCTCTGATGTAGTTTCAGTGGCAGATTAAGGCTCCTGTACATACAATATTGTATTTTTTGTACAAAATAAGATAACAAGAAAAGAGCTGCTCAAACAAAGATGGTCTGGATATTTTGCCACTTACAGGTACGAATCAAGCACAGACAGAAAAAAAAAAAAGCATTTAATGACTCTGGTGTACCCATTGATGGCAGTCATGATGAATTTAAAAAAATATGTTTTGAGTATTTTAAATATATTTGCCTAATTCTAATTCTAAGGCCTAAATCTGCCTAAAAAGCAGATTTGTATCCAATGTATCCAATGTCTCATCATCAATTACCTTCTATGCTTTTGAAGACAAAACATCAATGTTTGTGTTGACACCATTTTTTTTAAAACCAGGAATGACTAATGTCCTTATACGGTCCACACTGGAAGTCTGATTTTGCTCTATATGTGTGTAAAAGGGCTTTTTCTCTATTGTTGCCTTTCACAGTTAAAGTCCTTAACATTTATACACTGTGACGGCTCTTGTAGTAGTAGAGAAAACCCAATTTGTTCTACGCATGCATCTTTTTGTGGCAGCAACCTCAGTCCTGCCTTTAAATCTCAATAAAGTCTGAATGGGTTTTAAAAGAAAGGAAAAAAATCATTTGAAAAGAAAACTACACTGCACTATACTGTAAATGGAATTTTTAATGTTTTTAACTTGGATGTTTTGAAATAGGAATCTGAAGGGATTAATAGCCTCAAATATCCATCAATTTTCTACAACATAAACAAACACGATAGAACATGGTAATTAGTGAACCTAAGAGATTCTGGCAGTCCAACGTGGTCACCTTTAGTCAGAGCCAAGGTAGCTGTTTTTCCAATATTTATGTTTATTTAAGGATTTAAGTCTCCAGACTGTGGCTTCATGCACTTACACTGACTTAAATCTGTTATTTAGTGATATTAAAGTGCAAAAGAACCCAAAAATGATGTCCCATGTGCTGAACAAAACAATCTAAATCTGTTTTTGTCTTGCTGCTGACAGTTGAGATTACCGCTTTTTTGATGGTCCTAAGTCCCTGCTCTCTCCTCTTCATTTCAGACTGAATCTGTTTTTCATCTTATTGTAACAGTTCACAGTCGATATGGTGTCAAGTCTTACTAATGAGGCTCTGTGTGTGTCTTTGTTTCAGAACTCCCAGAAGAAAAGAGGAGCACGACCCAACAACAAACCTGACAAGAAGCTCGGCCCACAGGTAAGAACCAAGCACGCTCGCACACGTCTGTGTGTTCCTCCAGAAGGTTTAACAAATCACAGACACAATGTGTTGCAGCTTAAGACACTTACAGCAGGAGAGTGAGTGGCATTGATATGAATGATGAACGTGAGAAGTTACGTCTGTAGGCTTCAGGGACGGAGGGAAACCTTTACAGAACTGTACTGCTCTTTGTGAATACGGTTGAATACTGTAAATACTAGTAACAGTAAGTTACAGTAAAACTTTAGAGTATAACTCCTCCAAAAGCATCCGCAAAACTGTGATATAATCCAGCTTTCTTTAATAGTTAAACATTCATTCAGGATATTCCTATTTATTACAGCGAAGCTCCATTCCTGCCTGTCCAGACGTCCACAGCTAATGCTAAAAGCTAAAGATATGAAATATAGATATTAAACTGTATCATATTTTGGTGTAGCTTTTAGTGTTAGCATTGCCGCAGGCAACTGTCACCTCTCTGGAAATGTAATCGCATGTACTGCAGGTGGCCTGTGACTGTTATTAGCCCTGATCGAGCAGGAAAAACGGAACAGCGCTGATACAATTATGAAAAGCTGCCCTCCATGAACGTTCCCACACATAAATTATACTCTGCACTAGAGTATGATGTTATAAAGTGTAGCATGCGTAATATGGAACATGCCATGAAGAATTGTTATGCTCTTATTACAGTGACAATCATTTGATGATGACTAATTTTTATGGCCAAGGTTTGTGGTTAATAATTGAAAGCAGGCAAACAAATAAATACAAATGCAGATATTTCAGTCACCACTTGAAAAACCCTAACACTTCCTCTATATGTCTTATTTTTTGTTTCAGTCCAAACCTTCACTTGTGTTTTAAACTTCAGAATAGACACTGAATGTGTCAAGTTAGGAAACTTCTCATCCTTTATGTGTTTTGGCCTCACAACTCATGACTTTGTTGTTTGTGCGTCTCTGCTTATTTTGAGCGATTTCCTCTGGGGATCACACTCTGCTTGCAGTTTGAAGCAGACAGATCAGCAGTTCCCTTCTTCCTTCTCATCTTTACTCTTCTCCATCTTGTCCTGCAGGTGTTTGTACTTCCTGTAATCCTTACCTACTCAGTTCTTGTTTGCTTGGGGAATACAGCTCAAGTCTCGAGATCAGTCTCTCCTTCCTTTTGATTCTGTAGCTTTTTACTCCACTGTTTTTGAGTCGATCCCCCCTCATTAATCTTCTGAGTCATTAGAAGAGTTTAAACACCGCCCAAAGAATTATTTCCCTATCTTCGAAAAAAGGGACTAAAGTAGTAAGCGGTGCAGGAGCTCAGGTTTTACACAAGAACAAAGTACACAGATGCAGGCTAACAAATCACCACAGAAGGTGTTTGCAGTGAAGGTAATTATCTACACCGCCATCTCTCTGGCTGCTAACACAAGCCGGGCCCGGGCTCCCATTCCAAGCCACATACCATAAATGGCTGTAAATTCGCCTGCCCTCGTCGAGCTTAATGTGGTTGGAATCGCTCCACAGGCCGTAAAACAAATACAACCACGGAGCTGCGTCTGAGGAATGGCTGCACGGGGTCACCTCAGGTCGACAAGGCTTAGTACTGAGGTTAGGATAACAGCAAAGAGAGACGTCTTTTGACTTTTTTTATTTCAAGGAAAATTGAATAGGGTTATTATACAGTACTTGTGGTTATATAGTTATTTTGAGAGACTATAAAGACCTTGAAAAAGGCACCATAATGTTTCACCATTAGCCAGCGTGGCCTTAATGTTGCACTGTTTTGTTTGGTTTTTTTCTTTTCCTGACAGAGCCCAAAATACTTATGAACATTAGAATATAACTCAGTCCTCAGATGATTCACCTTAACCTCTAATGTTGTTCAGGTCTCGGTCTGGATGGATCTAAGGGTTGCACTCTGTTCATGAAGTGATCTGACCGGTCCTTTTGTTGTGTGTCTGTCTGAGTGTGTCTGCTCTGTGCTCCTGCATTTCTCCATGTGTCTGCAGCTTTGACTTTGTGTGTGTCACTTCATTCAGCTCTGTATAACCTCTGTCAAATCTAGACTGTCTGTAAGTCTTTACTCACTGAACCTTATCTACTCTTTTTTCCTCTCATTTACTTGTCTTCATTCACTTCCTCCATTTAAATTTTTGCATAAATTTTACTAATGGAGCATTATTTAATTATCCTTTTGTTATCATTTATTTATTGTAACACATATAACACAGCTTAACAACAGCTAATTATATTTTTATGACTTTCTAATCATATGATGGACTTCTGTGGCATTTTTACAATTACACTGAAAGGCCTGAGGGGGACTCTCCATTATATCTTAGACCCAAACAACTATTGCTTTTATTAAATTTATGTGATTTAATTATTTTCATAATTTAGTCACATGCACTTTTGAATTTTTATTTTTAATGCAGATGATTCGATACTCAAATAACGACGCAGCCCTCTGATGTTTCCATAACGCCCTTGTGTGCATTTTGGTGTCTTTGTGATGCAGCACTTTTTATAGCATCGTCACCTTTGTGCTCTCTTTTCATCTTGTCCCGTCGCTGCAGGAGGACAGTTCAGACCTGAAATGTCAACTCCACTTTGCTAAAGAGGAATCAGCCCTGATGTGCAAGAAGCTGACCAAACTGGTGAAGGACAGCGAGGCCATGAAGGAGGAGCTGGCCAAGTACAGGTCGCTCTACGGAGACATCAACGCCTCCCTCACCGTGGAGGAGGTGAGGAGACGATGGGACGGCTGAAAATGCTTGACGATTTGTTCCAGAGACACTTGAGCCAGTTTGCATTATTGAAAATGAAAGCATGAACAATTAGGAGGTGAGTTACTTTTCTCTGCTCATCACATCTGCTCTTTTTAACTCCCCGTAAGGTTGCAGACTCACCCCACACCCGTGAGGCAGAAATCAGAGTCCACCTAAAGCTGGTCGAGGAGGAGGCTAACCTACTGAGTCGACGCATTGTGGAGCTGGAGGTGGAGAACAGGGGGCTACGGGCTGAGATGGACGACATGAAGGGCCCGCAAGGTAGTTCGTCTCCACGTTTAACTATTCTGTGGTCCATTTCTCATCTGATCTTCCACCCGCCTGGACGTGGAGATTACCTTAAATCAACAGGAAACGCTTTGTATTTAGAAATCTTACACAGGAAGGGGCTAGATTAAGAATAAGACGTAAGATATGGCTGATGCTGGCTCCTTTCAGGAAATAATGAACTTATATATACTTTTACTTGTGTCTGTCACATATTGCATAACATTAGCTGAGGCATGCCAAGCCAGATCCATGAGCTGATGTTAGCTGATCTCAGTGCTGGCCCACTTCAGGTGTAAACTTTGTAGATATCAAAGCCCCTTTGCAACCCACCTGCACTTTAGCTGCTCCTCGTGAAGGTGTATCTGACTTAATCAACATCATGGGGGGTTTTTTTGCCATTGTTTTGTACTCTGGGCTCTCCGTGCTGCTCTCCCTGCCTCAGGCTTTTAATGTATGTGCACAGAAGGGCAGGAAGGTATGCTTTCCTTTAGGCTTTCAAGGGCAGACAGAGCCATGCTGCTCATATAAAATACTGCAGATGGATATAACGTTTTCTTTACTGAAGTTGAAAAACTGGATACTAAAGTGATTAAATTCCTGACTGAAGTAAGGAAAATTTTTGTAAAAGCCAACCCAGTGATCTAAAAGCTCAGGCTTTACTGTATGTTAGGTCCTTAACTTGTTTATTTTCATTTTTTCTTTTCGTTTTTATAGTGTTAAGTTGCTTTTGAGACTGATTTGTAAATTCACTGAATTTGCTGCTTGGGAGATAAGATTGATATGTCCTTGTTAGCTGTGTAGTAAAGATGAGGCTTGAGTCAGTAGCCAGTTAGCATACAGTACAAAGACTCAAGGAAGATACCAAAAATATTTTTTTTTGTTTTAATTTTTGCTCTTGTTTGTCTTAGCATCTAACTTTTATTGCTTTTCCCCTTAGATTGTCCTCAAGAACTCACTGGTATTGGCGGCGGTCTTGGGGCAGGGCTCGGCCTCACAGGAGGGGCCATGGTGCTTGGCGGCGGGGCTTCATCTGAAAACGTCATGGAGCTCCAGAGACACCTGCAGTTTGTTGAGGAAGAGGCAGAGCTGCTGAGGAGGTCTCTCATTGAGATGGAGGAACAAAATAAACTCCTGATGAACGAGATAAACCGCTATAAATCTGAGCTCCCACCTCCTGCATCAGCGCTGTCGTCCAATTCATTAATGTCGCTGACAGACGGGATGCTCAACGACAGTCCGGTGCACACGTTACAGGAAGGGTCGGTGCTTATCAGCACTGACACCCCGACTCAGGAGGAGGAGCTCCGACTGGCGACGCTTCAGATTGGAGAACTAAGCGGGAAGGTGAAGAAGCTTCAGTATGAGAATCGAGTACTTCTGTCCAACCTGCAGCGCTGTGATCTGGCTTCCTATCACTCTCCCGCCTCTTCATCCTCCTCCTCTTCATTAAGACTGGCCCTGGAGACGGATGCAGAGGCTGGGGACTCAGCTGAGTGCCTCCCCAGCAGGTAATTTCATATTTTCTCTTTTCCTGTTCGCTTTTCAACATTTTTGGGTGGAACTGAGTGGCACTCAAAAATGATCAAGAGAAAGTCACAATCAAAAACCAGATTTGTCATAATACAGCCATCAGACTTGGCCTCAGTCTGATAACAAGACCAAAGCCCAATCCCAGCCTCCACACTTACAAATTCACAGATTTTGAGCCACGTTTTCTTTCAGTCGTGAGGGCTTAAGGGTGTCCCACTGTGAAAATAACATGCAAAAAAGCTCTAAAGTTGACATTTTGAGTCTTTTATGTAATTTCTGTAAGTCTGCATTTCTGCAAATTTTACCTAAATGGAATTAAACAAATTTCATAACACTGTGGCGAAACACGGGGTTCCTGATCATAATTATAGACGAGCAGACATAATGATAAGGAAACGATCACAGGAGCATCCATGTTCTTCAAGTAGAACTGGTCCATTAACTAAAAACTGTAAAAGAAGAAAGTCTCACAACTACAATTATAGGAAACATGTTGTGGCGTTGTCAAGGTAACATCATTGCAATATGTCTCAAAATGCTCTGTTAATACTATTTGCAGGCTCATGAATTCACACACTCTGGCACTGCTGCTGCACACACAGGCCACCTCATTCAAGCCTGTGAGGGTTTCGTGTTTTGGGCGTTGGGTGAACATTAGAACTGGACTTAAGAGACTTTATGAGCCAGTGCTGCACAATGTTTTGAGTTAAATGGTAGCTGATCTGAGCATTTGGCAAACAGTGATAACACAACCATGCTAATATTTAGCAGGTGTACCATGTTCCCCAATCCAGCTTAGCTACAGTCATGTGAAAAGAATGTTTTTCATATGAGTGCACCGAGTCCAGTGAAAAACTGTATAAGCTGCTATCATTCAGCAGCTTAAACAAGCACCTTTAACAGGAGTAACTTGAAGTCATTATTTTCTGTATGACTTCATCAGTCTCTCATATCATTGTGGAGAAATTTTGGCTCACTCTTCTTTACAACGTTGCTTCGGTTCACTGGGGTTTGCAGGTTTATTGCGCAGCTCTCCTAAGGCACAGTTTTTCAGTCAGGTTCACGTCTCTACTTTGATTGGACCATCGCAACACTTTGATTTGCTTCTGTTTTTGGGATTCCTGTCTGGTTGCATAAGCCGGTTTGGGCTGGGCTTTAGCTGACAGGCAGACAGTCTCACATTAAGGCCCAACAGCCAAATCAGAACAGTGTTAATAAATCGGAACAATATTGCACGGATTGAAAGGGAAGCATTTATCCTGTGGGGGACATGAAAATGTGCAAACTAATTTCATGAAAATCCTTCTAATAGTCGTTGAAATATTTTGCAAAAACTGCAAAATATATGCACCACATATCAGCTATTAATACCAAAATCTTTGTGTTTTTCCATCAGTCCACCCCAGCGCAAAGAGCCGGTAGGGGGTGAGAACGATGCCCTTGAGATTAAGGAACAGAAAAAGAAGATTGAGGACAATGCTGACGCCACAACATCGCTGCCTGTGTGCCTGGGGCAGAAGGACCATGATGCCTTGCTAGCCATGAGGGACCAGGCTCGCTTGGTTTCTACAGCTATACAGCTCCTGACCTCCCCCGAGTCTAACTGCCTCTCTTCATCCCCATCCATCTTTCACAAGGTCTGCAACAGTGAGGCAGCAGAGCCGTGTGATGTGGAGAAACCGCAGCCTCACAGCCAGGTACGTGTCCTCTGTTTTGTCTCTTGTTGTTCTTCAGATTAAAAGACACAGCTTCTCAGTAAGTTCATGAGCATTGTAAATAGTGGCAAAGTGGATCTTTTTCCATTCCTTTGATTCAAATGAAAGGGTTACTGCAAGAGTGTGAAACACCGTAGCCTAGGAGACAAATGTCTGCTTCGTTCTCTCTGGAATTTTTTTGCTACTGATTGTTCAGCCACCTGCAGATTAAGCCCTGCAGCTTATCGTTTATCAACTCTAGCCTGTCCCTCACATGGCCAGTAATCACTGTGGGATAAGTTTAGTTATTTCTGCGTCCTCAGATCTCAGGGCTGTCTGATCTGGCCGACCGTCCTCTCGTTGGTGCTCTGACCAGCAGGCTTCAGGCCCTGCACAGCCAGCTTCAGTCCTTTGTGGAGAAAGTAGACAGCCTGGGTAGGACCCCAGCGGGTGGCAGGGACCTCGAGGCAGAAGGGGAGTCGCCCTGCACCTCCAACTCCTGCTCTGGAGACGGCCAGGGTCCACAAAACAGGGCAGAGGAGAAGGTAAAAGAGAAAGGACACTCCCCTTTTTTCACTCCTCGTCACGCTTTTCTTTTATTCCGTATGTTTTTGTTTTTTCAAGCTTTTCTGTCATTTTTGTTTTCTAGTTTATTTCTCTGTTGTTTTCAGTTTCTTTCAGTGCCCACTGTTAGTTTGGCTGACCAGCACTCCCAGTTCCATTTCAACATGCTGCTTTAGTTTCTCTTCACGGTGAAGAATGAGCTTTACACGGCACGCTCAAATCAGATGCAACAACAGAAACGTCCCAAACGTTAAAAGAAAACGTTCTTTTTTTCTGTCTTATCATTTTAAATTAACTTTAGTAATTTGAGCCCTACAGATAAGGGAAAAAAACGATGTTTTGACTTTATGAACACATCTGATGAAATCAGATTTGAGCTGCCAGTGTAAGCCTCTCCACGTGATGTTACCCGTGTCCTCTGCATGCCGTTTAGTTGTCTCCTAACCTGTATTTAGCTGCTGCTTTAGGCCTCAAATGGAGCCTGTTTGATGCATGCATATAGTGACATTATTAAGCTCATATAAAGTTCTGTTTAATCAATATAAACCAAATACACAGAGAGAAGCCAGAAGCTGACTATAGAATAATCAGCTCTTAACGGATTATAAAATTTAACCCCCCCAAAAATAGAACAATTGTTAGAAAAAAAGCTGTTGATGTTGTCTGTGTGTTTTAGTTGCTCTTCAGCGATCCATTTTTGTCATAAACACAAAATGTGGAGAACGAAAAACTCCGTGCTGTTGAAATGATTAGGGACGATGTGAGAATCCAAGTTGTCCAAACTGATTTGTCGAAAGCAGCAGAAAGCCAAAGTGAAGCCACTCTAAGAAGATTTCCAATCATGCTTCATTTGAAACGCTCCACTCAGACGTTCTTGGCGCACAGTCGATTGTCACACACTGAGGATTTACTGCCAGCACCAAATGTATTTTCAACTCTCAGATGGCCCATAAAAAGTCCAATATGGGATCCACAATTTTTAAAAAAGTGCACTGGAATCAGTCGAGGCTTTGGGTTTACTCGGCTGACTTGTCCTTCCATAATGTGATGGTTTGTTTTTATTTTCCCGCCATCAACTGTTGGGAATACATTTTAAAATTACATAAAATCTGATGAGATTCAAACAGTAATGTTGGGGTGGGAGAGTGGGTCAGGGGTAAATTCTGCCACTGCATTACCATTTTTTTCCCATTTGTTTAAAATTCAAGTCTTTCGTGACTTATTAGCAGGCGACCTCCGGAATGTTTTGTTGTGCCTTCATGGAGAGAAATTTGTATCTATTCTGATCTGATCGAGGTGTTGCTTGGAAGCCGCTGTGATGAAATTCTACGTAGTTTTAAGTGAAACTAGTAAAAGTGCAATGTTTAGACTCCATTAGAGGCCAGTTCTGAGTTCCAACCCCCCTCCGATCTCCCTTTTCCTCCCTCTCTCCTCTCCCCTCTTTCTCTCTGCACGGGCACCATATCCGATCGATTTCTGCACTTGACCTCACCCTTCCCCACCTTTCCCCAAACCTTCTTTTTGCCACTGCTCCACACATCCTCACCTAACTTCCTCACCCTTCCTCTTCCTCGCACCCCTCACATCCCTTTCTTTCAACTCCTCCTTTCACTTCTTGCATCAAAACCCGTTTCTCCTCCTCCTCACCTTGTCGCCCCTTCGCTCCGACCTTTCATCCTAACTGCCTTACTCCTTCTCTTCTTCTCCCATTCGTCTTTTTCTCCCCTCTCTCCTTCTCCGTTTCCTCCTCTCCCTCCCATTGCTGTTTTTACCCCCCGTCTCTCCATCCTTCACGCTCTTCTGCGTCCCGTTACGTTCCCTCTGTCGCGCCCCCTCAGCCGTTCATTCTACCCTCCATCCTCCTCTTCTTTCTCTTCTCCACTCTTTCCTTCTCTTCTCTGACCAAGCTCTTCTTCCTCTACATCCTCTTCTTTGTCTTGTGAGGCCCATAAGTCATTATTTGTTTTGTTTTTTTGTTTTGTTTTTTTTAATGTAATGTTGTCACATTGATAGGAGCCATTTTGGTTGTATTGTTTTTTCTTATTGTTGTATTTGTTTTTCCTGTTTGCTGTCATTTCCTCTGTTTTGCTTGTTTTTGTTTTTGTTTGGTTTTTTTGCCCCACAATTCCTCCTCCCCCATCTCTCCCTCGCTCTCTCTCTCTCTTCTATGATTCTTTTCTGTTTGTTTTCTTTTTCTTCATTAACTTGCCCATGCATGCATGCAGCAGCCTGATTTTAGGGACCAGTCGGAGCCAGAAGCGAATGATGAAGCTGAGGAGAACAGCCAATCAGACAGCAACGAGTTGCAAAATCAGGAAACCAGTCAGCTGCAACATGAGGAGAAGGAGACAGATGGTGCAAAGGTGAGAGGCTCAAAAGCACAATCCGTGATATTGTGACATGCACAAAGATGCACACGAGGCCTGAAATTTCAGAACTGGTCCAGCTAACACGGTTAGTTAGAGCCTGGAGCCTTTAATATCAGATTTCTTACTCTCTTTTAACACTGAGTATTAATATTTATTTATCACTGAATATGTTTGGTATATGATTGCATTTTCCATGTGAGTGGGTGTACGAGCACATACTGTAGCCTGAGGTTACTGGTGCCTAACATTTGTGGCAAACTCATGCTAGCAACACAGCATTGTAAACAAACAGTGACTTCACCGTCAGCCGGGGTACTGACAGGAAGACCTTTGTCTGGTTGACTTTTTGGTGGTTTGTCTCCGTGGTAAGCAGGGCCGTGTGTGTCTGCCTCTTTATCTAAGGGGGTGACTAAAATAGAATGATGGAAAAATATTGAATGCCAAATAGTAAAGATAGAGTGGAGCAGTGACAAAGCAAGGCAAGAAGCCAGCATTCAGCATAATCATGCAGTACAGTGCAAAAGTCTTGAGCCACCCCTCATTTCTTGATGTCCTTTATTTGCTGCTTTCACAAAAACAGTGTCTTATGGAGTGATTAATCCAAATGTAAACATTTTAGTTCAAACTGACATCAGTATCTACAAACGAGAAGGAGAGATATTACAGTGAGTGTCTACAGCCATCTGTAAAACACAGTGGGGGCTCTGTCATAGTTTGCTGCAGCATTTTAATCAGTGGTGTGGGAAAAATCTCGTGTAAAGTCATGAAATTGTCAACACAGAAAAGTATCACCAGATTTTGATCCACCACGCAGTATCATCTGGAAAGTGGCTGATTAGCAAAAGCTTCATTTTTCCACATGACAATGATCTCAAATACACTGAGAATGAAGTAAAAGCATATCAGCAGGATACCTGATCATACAGTAGACCTCAGTGTTATTGAAGCATGCGAGATCATTTTGACAGAGAACAAAAAGCAGCCAACATCCAAAGAAGAGCTTTAAATGTCCTTCAAGAGGCCTGAAGAAATATTCCTTCTTAAAGAAATTACAAGAAAGCTGCCTAACAGAGTTCAGGCTGTGCTAAAGAGAAAGGTGATCATACCAAATACTGGCTTTGAAGCTCATTAGAACTGTACAAATATATAGTAAATTACAGCACGTTTCAATAAATCACTGCTCCCATTTCCTATTTTCCTTGTAAAATATAAAACGTGCCCGATGGGTCAGGACTTTTGTATTGTACTGCATGCTGTACAATAATAAATGGCACTGTTTATATTGTACAGGCAGTGGAGCTGGGTTTGCTGTCGTTATACTAAGCTAGGCTAACCAAAAATAGTTTCACTGTCTGTGCATAGCATAAAGATTAGACAGCTGGATGAAGCAGTAAGAATGTCTCCGACCAAAAAAATATATTTAAAAACCACCTATCAGCACTCAAAAATTAGCCTTTTTTTCACATGACTACACTGACTTTTAACTCAGTTACATTTATATAGCACCAGTACACAACAAAAGTTACCTCAAGGCTGTTTATACTATGGGGTAAATACCCTTCTGTATTAGAGAGAAAACCCCATCAATTAGATGGTCTGCTATGAGCAAACACTTGGCAACAGTGGGAAGAAAGATTTACCTGGTTCATTGCCATCACACATGAGGTCACACCATCAGGGGACATAAGTCAGTGTATACGCACAGCTGCTGGTGATCAAGAATTGTAAAACCCTAATAACATGCTGCTTTTATATTATGGTTTTCAGCTGATTAAACAAGACACATCATCCAGTTATTATGAGAGTGGAACTGATCCCACAAATAAAGAAAGGCTCTTAAAAGGCCAATAGATACTCTGAAAATGCTTTTTAGCATGGCATTCCAATTAAAATCACCATATTTAAAAGAATAAAAGTGTGATGAGTTTGTGAAATTATTCCCAGACGTTGATACAAGATTTGCTCCGCTATTAACAGCCTGATTTTGTTGCGCGTTTTCCGTGGGCAGCTGCCACCTTTTCAGAGTGAGTGAGTCACTGTTGGAACAGAGTTTCCGAGTAGTTTTTCTAGCTGAAGGTGAAGGCCGGGTGGTGCCCCTGATGGAGGGTGATGGAGGGCGGAAGCTGAGCCCAGTGGAGGGTGAAACAGGACATTAAGGGTACAGAGGCAGGTCGATGGATCGCACTCACTCAGCAGCCAAATGAGGCGTGGGGGAGAGCATGAGATGAAGCCAATGTGTGTGTGTGTGCAGACTTACAGCAGCTCGCCACAGTTGATGTGTGATTTAAAGGCTGTTGTATCACAAACCTACCATGGATGCTCACTCTTGGCTGTTTCTTACTTTTTTCCATTTGCTCTCTTGACCACTTACCTCTCATTACGGCTTCCATTTCTCTCATTCATCATCCTTCCCTTTGATTGCTTACTTTCATCTGTTATCCTACCAACATGTTTCCCTTTAAACTGCGATTGCCATTCCTTTGTTTCTTTTTTGCCCCTGCCTCCTTTAATGCCTCCTCACTCTTCTATCCCGCGCTTCCATACAGCTCAGCGACCTTCAGGTTCGGCTCTCAGAAGCGGAGGAGTCGGTTCGAGGAACTCAGGAGGATCTGGAAAAAGAGAGGCAGGGTCATAAAGAAATTGCTGTTAAACTCGCACAGGTCAGTTTGCAGCCTTGAATACAGTTGATTGTCTCAGTGATCTGTTCTTACAGGATCTAAAGATTTAACAAATTATATACTATATATTACTGTAGATAAGTAAACATTATTTAGGTGTTTTGAGAGAATGAATGGGCTTTTGGTGACTGTTTGGGCTACTGTGTGTTTACTGCTGTTTCTCTTAGCTCCAGGAGGAGCATCAGAAAGCTCTGCTCCGACGGGACTTCCAGCTGC
>VUQG01013444.1:33382-43494 GCA_015106755.1 Etia nguti
TTTTAAAAAAAAAAAAATTTAGTTTTTTTTTTTTAAAAAAAAATTTGTTTTTTTTGTTTTTTTTTTTTTTTTTTTTTTTTTTTTTGCCATGTCTTTCTTTTTCCAATCAATAAACAGATATTCAAAGTGCCTGTCAGATCACTTATTAATAGTCAGCTCACACCAAAACTGGACTCTGTTAAAGAAAACTGCAAATCCAGCAGGCCTTTTTAAAAAAAAAAAATGAATAGGGTTGTTTTTATGCATGTAATTACAATGCATAAAGTACTTAAACAGATGTAAGAGCAGAACTTTTATATCAAGGGTTATCTGCACTGTATGGAGAGTAAATTATTTTTGTTTAGTTACGTTTATTTTTATGAATGTTTTACTGAAATTTTGCCCGTTTCTAGTCTTTCTGTCATGGTGCTACTCAATGTAAAGTCTGCTCTGGGCTTGCTGCCCTTTGACAAGGCAGTCCACTCAGTTTTCTGTCCATCTATTCTAACGCGTCTCTTTCACTTCGTGTTTGAGCAGTAGACCAGCGTTTTTCGGCTTCTAATGACTCAGCAGTTTAAAATAGGGCATTACACAAACAGTGCATGTATTTAAATAACACACCGAAGAAAACCCACAGTCTAAATGTTGCTGTCTCCTCTCCAACCCTCACAACTGGTACAAACCCAACTGCATGAAAGCAGGCGCTGCTTCAAAAGCTACAGACCCAATTACCACAAGGCTAGACTGATTTTTCTTTTCCTTTTTAACCACAGCATTACACAACATGCAGTCCTACCCAAGCAGTCTGATTGGATAAACCACAGAAAACTAATAACCCAGTGCATCCAAGTGCGCTGAAAAGTCAAGCCTTTCGACATTCCGTGACATTTCCATAATTTAAGGCTTTGCAGGAAGGATGCACTGATAGTGGAAATCTGTGCCAACAGCCATTTTTAGTATAAACGTCTGGCCAGCTGCCGATGCTGACTCTTCATTATAAAAGAATAACTGAACTGCTGTAGACCTTCTACTCTCCCTCACGCTGTTATTTTACGTCTATGAAGCACATACAGGAAATTAACTTAACCCTAAAACCTATTCTTAATAAGAGAAAAGCAAAAGAAAGGGAGCAAGGCCTAAAAAGGAAAGATACCGGTGCTATTGGTCAGAAACATGACCAAGAATGATAAATAGGCTCCGAATGGCAAGACAGTGAGGTTCGTGCAACTGACTACCGTAATTACACTTTTTTTCTAGTCATGAGGTTAAATATGCTTAAAACTGGCTTTGACACATTTGTGACTAAGTTAGCAGTCAAGTGACTAGCTATTGTACCCACTAACTACACTGATGACTGTGTAGACATATTAGTAATGGTGAGCATTGATAAAACTGCTGCACTTCTTTTCTATTCAGTGAGCTCCTCATACGAGAGGTCTGTGTATCCATTAAAAAAGGCAGAAGCTCTTACACTGTGGAGAATCTAACAGGAGCAGACTATGTCGGAAATTAATCTCCGTGGCCTGTCTGAAATGGCCACAAACCAGTGATTAAGTCATCCCACAGTCTCCCCCACTAAACACTAGAATGAATAGGCTCAAACCACAAAGGAACTATTATCCTCCACTAATATGAGACTTTGCCACTATATCTTTTTTTTTAGACATACTCCACAGCTACAAAATCAATCACGGTCTTGGATCTGTTCTCGAAACCTTTTCCACCGTATTTCAGATTCCAACACATAAAAAGGTGAAAGTGCCATGGATGCCTAAAGCAGGCCAGAAGACTTTGTTCTCTACTGAAATAACACAAAAACTTTTATTTTGAAACTCCTGATGAAATACGTGAAACAAAATTTCTAGATGGAAAGTTTACCGGGATCTGTTCTACCTCTGACACGTGTCATTAAACACCTTGATTCGGGTTTCTTCAACATATTGATCAGCCATCGGACATTTTAGCCTTATAGTCTCATTGTCTTTTACTCTCACTGTCCACAAGAAGGTAACTTCAGTGCCTTTCCTCTACAAAGATGTCTCGGTTCAATTAAGGCTTATTTTTTGTGCAAATGTTTGGCTCCACCTAAGAACTTTCTGTATGATGACGCCACACATAGTTACACCTGGACTTAAGTTAATTGTCTTAATTTATCATCTCGTGCATTCATGTCCGGCAGTTTCTCAATGACACGCATCCTTAGGAGGGGGTTTTGTGTGCAGACCTACAGGTGAATGATAATGTGGACCAATTTACATTTTAGTTCAATGGTTTTTTTCAAGGTAACATGACGGACAGCATGAAGTTCCCAGCACATCTTCAAAGCACGTGCATATAACTGCCACAGTGCTGCATTCGCCAAACAACAGGGAATACTGGAGTTTTTCACTAAAATGCAAACAAATTAATTGGTTTGTGTTAATTTAAACTGTAATAATAACTTATTGTATTTTCATATTTTTGCTATTGTATTTGATTTTTATTAGAACAAATACAAGATGGAGGATGTCAGAGCTGGACATGAATATTAGCTGACATTTACTACAAACTGGCTTTCTATGAGCAGGACAGTTCACCCCAAAATGAAATGAATATATTTTACCTCTGGCCTGTAGCGCTATTTATCCATCTAGATTATTTTATTGTCACTTATTGTAAGATTTGGAGAAATGTGTGCCTTCTGTTAAATATAATAAATCTAAATTTACTTTTCTCATGGTGCTTAAAGAGACAAATTATAATTGGAAAAACTTGTCATAAATGCATAAATGTCTCTTTTCATTAAATAAATAACTTCCTGCAGGAACTATTTGGAACTATTTCCTCTGGTTCCACTGGCCAGACATGAATTTCATTTTGAAGTCAACTGTCCCATGAAAAAAATGAAACGTCTCCAGTTTCTCTGACTCTGACCTCCTCTGTCAGTTGTCTCTGCCTCTCCAGCCTTCTCACCTGCCAATCAGGTGTTCCTTATGCTCCACCCCCTCAGGTTATAAGCACGAGGCATTTCAGCCACTACAGAACAGATTTGCAGGTCACACATCACCAGCCATTGACAGATGACTTCTTACAGGTTGCATGGTGCAAACCGCAAGTCTTATTGTTCCCTGTGTGTCTGTAAGCCTGTCGAAGCGACATGGTTTTTTTTCCCCAGCTTTTTTAATCTGTTTCCATTTAATCTGTACCATCTGTTCGTATGATCATTACATGCTGGGAATCTATACGTGAATACTTAGCTGTTCATAATGTTGGCTAAACTATTACCTAGAGACTGCCTGTATATTCGCTTTATATAGCCTATACTCTTGTCTTTTTTTAATACTGCTTGATTCTTAAATAAAAGGGGAATGCTATGAAAGCAAAATAAAATGAGTACACAGTAAGAAAACACGTCCCTTGTATTGCAACTTGAAAAGAAAGGTCTGTACTCTGTCCTTGTATTTTCCTTTCTTCTTTTTCTTTTTTTTTGAGAAAAGCTGAATATCAACAGCTGATCTGACCCAGGTCACTGTGGACGTATGTAGCTCTCTCCCTTTATAGGCCGCACTTGAGCATTTCTTCTGTACATAGAAGCATTTTCAAGCTGATGGAGAATAAAATGTGGCAGCAAACATTAACAGGAAGATGAGAAAATTTGATCCAAGTTGATTTTTAAAGGGGTTGGTGATTTCTTTTGTTTTATCCAACCAGTGTAGCTTGTAAAACATGACATTAAAACTGCCTCCTGTTTGTCACGGACTTCACAAATAAATGTTTGTTGAATTTTAAAGCAGCTGTTCTCTTGTCATGTGTACATATTTTTTTATACACATTTTGACTTCTGCAGTGTTTCATTGACACAGACTCAGTTGCTGGTAGTCAAGCGAGAGAGAAGTAGTTTCATATCTGATTTTTTTTCTTCAACATTATTAATTTTAAATTAACAAGTTGATCTTTCCACCTCCATTTGTTTAAGTTTAGGCAAATTAAACCAAGTAAAGGTCAGATCATGTGTTTAAATAAACCAATGCAGGCACCAGTGTCAAAGACATCAAGATGTCCACTTTGCATGTTGCCTGCATCAAGATTTATAAGATGTTTTATAAATGCTCACTGCTGCAGCTTTTGTCAATTCTACACCAGGAAACTAATGTCCATAGATAAGGTCCATTTAATTTTAGTGGTTTGTTTTTAATGAATATGCACTACTTATTTACTTAAATCACTGGACCTGATACAAGAGTTGTACTTGATTATTGCAATTCTAGGAGTAAGAATTCAAATTGAAAAAATAAAAAAAAATCTGATTAAAAGATTTTCAAAACATATATTTTAAGAGATTACAGAACCAGAAAGGATAATGTGAAACTTTGGATCAACAAGCTTCACAATGTCCTTTGTTTTGCTCAATAGTGACAAACTGAGTACCCCCCTCACAGTATCTTGAGTTAAGTTCATAAACAACACTATATTGTTGTTACTGTCTGTTTTTCTAAATGGCACAATACTGGCTTTGCCTCAGAGTTATCAAGATGCTATCTCATGACCACACTGGCCATAAAAGTCCAGAAGCATGCATACATATACATACACTCACTGGCCACTTCATTAGTTATAGCTTGCTGGTAGTGATTTGAACCCCCTCTGAGTACTACAGGGAAAAATCCTCCATACCATTACAAGACCACCAACAACCCAAATCATTGATACAAGCCTCATTGATACATTTTAATCCATTTTATGTTGTTTATGCCAAATTGTGATCCTACTTATCCAAATGTTGCAGTAGAACTGGAGATCATATTTTTCCAATCTTCCATTGTCCACTTTTTGGGGGACCCCATGGACACTGTAGCCTCAGTTTCTTGTTCTTAGCTGACAGAAGTGACACCCAGTGTGGTCTTTTGCTGCTGCAGCCCATCTGCTTCAATGTTCTTATCATGCCTTAAGAGCTTTTCTACGTGCCTTGGTTGTAAGTGGCTGTTTGAGTTACTGTTGTATTCCTCTCAACCCTATCAGGAAGTCTGATCATTGTATGACAACAACAGCGCATTTTTACCCAGGTTATATAAACAAAACTGAATTGAACAGGTGTACCTAATGAAGTGGCTGGTGAGTGTAGATGGGGTCCTGTTGAAAAAAAAATTATCTTACTGACATGCTTAAATTCACAAGTATTTATCATCTCTGGTAGGGAATGCAGAAGAGCTTTAGCAGTGCTCCATCTGATTAGGTGGACTGGACAGATGGTGTTTTGTTGAGACTCAGCTTTTGGAAAACGCACACAATATGAAAGCTCGAATTATACAGGAAAATAATTAGGCAGCAGTTAACTTCCTGTTCCCTGTAAAAACAGCCAAAATTGCACCCTAAACAACATAGCATCTGATCTAGTTTTGTGTGAAGCAGTTTTATTCCTTTGTCTTTAAACACCCATGTGCCTCTGAGTGACAATAACAATGTGTAGGTTGGAAGGAAATAAGAACGAATAACATGTGAAAGTCATCAGACGGATAGGAAGATGAAAATATCTCAAAAGAATGGAAGAGGAACAACAAAGAGTAAAAGCTCCTTAACAATGTGTGAAACAATCTAATCCAGCAGAGTCTTGTTTGTACTGCTAAAACAGAGGAAAGTGACCGAAGATGGACTCTCAGGCTGCCTACAGCTTTGCAAAAGAAGATCATGAGTGGGAGTAGGGAAAAAAAGTGTTTCCTGTAGGATCTCTGTGAGGCTCTACAGAGGCACAATTATGCTTTGAGTGCACTAATAACATCAGCACACTTTCATGTTCACAAGAATAATGTTAACGCGCACATTTAGCAGGCAGGTGTTCCATGTATTACAGTTTAGCGTGGTGACACATCAAATCCCCTTTAAATTGGTCGCTACTAGATTGCATTAACTGGAAGGAGACAGTGGTAGTGATGCTTGACTGTGATTGGGGGATTGGTAGTCTGTATCAGACGGCACTGCATGTTTAATCCACCACCAGCACTTTGGTCCTTCATCAGGTTTTCCTCAGACTTCCGCCCCAGGGGCAGTGGGGTGTGCAGAGATATTTATGTAGTGGACAAAAGGTGTTACTACAACTTCTGACTTCTCCCTTCGATCCAGACTAGCTTATTTAAACCAATACACAATCAGTGAAAAAATACACATTTTATGCACACACTGAAAAGATACCATGAATTATCATTATGATGATCAGCTTGCAGAAGAGCGCATAAAACAGAGTGAGGGTTAAATGGCTATGCCAGCAAGGAAGCCTCAGTCTCAGATTCTCCCTCGCAGCTTCTCAGTGAAGGACTCAAATATGGGCCCAAACCTGTAGACATGTGGGGAACATCCCAAAACCACATGAAGAAAACTTGGCCTTAAAAACGGCCTATGCACCACAGAGCAGCTTTAATTCAAATGAATAGTGCCACCTTCTTATGCTGCTTTTTATTCTTCTTAACCCTCTACTGCACACATTTTGATGGTACATGCTGAAAATTATTCAACATAATTTTCTGAGTCATTTTGGGCCATTTTATTGCCAAAACCAAAACTTTTATATTTCAGCACAAAATCCCTTTTTAACAGGAAGAACCTGTCATGTCATGTGCTGTGTGGCAGGCAGGATGTGGACCCAAACGCAGGACTCAAAAACGGAAAGTTGAACTTAAAGCGCAGCTTTATTGCTGGGAACACTCTTCAAAGAAATAAACATCACAAAATGAGCCAAAATCACAAATACGAAACTAAACGCTAAACTGGACACTATAATCTAAAACTAAGAGACTCGAGGGAACAAAACCAGGAACTAGGAGCTAGAATATTACCAGGACACGAAGGGAGAAAAACAGCATGAAGAGGGTACGACGGGACACCGAGCATGAGAAGACTAAGACACTAAATATAAGAGGTGAACAGGGTAAAGAGGAAACAGCTGGGAGACACAGCTGACACTAGTTATAAAGAGGAGACAAGGGAGAGCGAAACAGAATACACTGACATGAGACCTGGACCTTCAAAGTAAAACAGGAAATACAACCGGCACAGTGGCAAGAGTGACATGAGGAGCACAGAAACCAAAACACTAGTAGACATGAACCAAGATGAAACCACAGATTAATAATAATAATAATAATAATAATAATAATAACAATAATACAAAATCAAAACACTGGGACGGTGACAGAACCAGACTCAAGGAGGGACGGCTATCTGCCGCAACCGGTTGGGGTTGTAACATATTGTTGGCCAAAGTGAAATATTATATTCTATTTTCCAAGATGACATTCTGATTTGGAATGGGAGCTGTGGGTCTTTGCTTCTTCCTCTTCTCTTCATACTTTTGAGATATCCCACCACCTCTCTTCTTGCTTTGTTTTTTGGATTTGCACAGACTTTGTGCAATTTCGTATTTAGGACCAAATTTCCACTTGAAGGAAATGTTTGATGGCCTCTCACCGTGCAAGAAGCATCACATTGGCAACATGTGAAATGTGCACAAACACATGAAATAACATATAATTACATACGAACAAACTGTTATCAAAGTCTCTTTTAAAAGTACCCCTTATCGCACAATAAAAAGAAAAACTGGATTTCTGAGAATGCAAAATTTAAAACACTTAATAAAACCTAACAAAAACCCTCTCTGCATCTTCTTACACTCACATGTATTTTTAATTTCCAGTTTATGACATTTTGAATATGATTACTAAGGCAAATGTTCTGACCTTCTTCTCACACCATGCAGTCCTATGACCATGTGTCAAAAAAGGATGCCCCACCTTCAAATCATGCTTGATAGTGACTCAAACATCTTATTGGACTGAAGTTTGACACTTTTCCAAACAGTCTGATTGGTTGGCATAATTTAAGTTGATGTGTACTGGCCACGAGGGTTAAACAAAACTTTCTGTTGCCCTGGGGCAACGCTGTGCTGTAGAGGGTTAATGCATCCATCCATATTGCACTTTATTACTTCTGTTCCTGTGTACCATCATTTAAGATCCTTGATCTGCCTTGGTATACCTTTCAGTCT
The DNA here is from genome assembly GCA_015106755.1 of Etia nguti. Lineage (NCBI taxonomy): Eukaryota > Metazoa > Chordata > Actinopteri > Cichliformes > Cichlidae > Etia > Etia nguti. The sequence goes on from VUQG01013444.1 coordinate 41,379, forward strand.
GATTTACTACCTCTTTCTCCATCTACACGTCCTTGAGGAGCAAAAACAAAGTAGAGAACAAGCACCAGCAGTCCTGGGGAAACAGGAAGTGACCTCTTTATAGCAACATTCGAGAACAAAGGAACTACTTCCTGTTTTGGCCAAACATATGAGAGAAGGAATGGTAGTGTCGGGTAGTGATTTTTTTCAGTGGATAATTTATTTTTTACTACAATATCTAGATTACATTCTGTTTTCTTTCATTCAAACAAATGAATTAATTCTGTTAATGATTTAAACTGTAATGTTATGGTCTATTTTTACTTTCTTTCCTTAAGACAGACACTCTTATACACAGGATGTGCATTATTAAAGGGAAATTCTTTTTAGGTTTGCGTTGACAAATAATCAATGTTAAATTTTCTTCTGGTATAAAACAGTACATGACGTTAGCAGGTTTTTTTGCCCTGGTTTGCAGGGTCACTGATGATCCCCTGTATGTGGATCCTTCCCGCTTTCATTTGATGAGAATAACTCCAAACTGTCTATTATATGTTTGTATGAACACCAAGTACTTACAGACAGGTCTATTAAGATTTGTAATGTTTACTCCATACCACCACAATTTAAAGGGAAGTAATATACAAGACTACAGTTTAGACTTCCATGTGTTGTCTGCAAGTGTTGAATTCAATTTCATAGCTGCCCAAAAAGGTGTAAGCAAAACAAAAGCCGGGGAGCCGTTAATTGGCTTTGTGAAACCAATGAAGAATCTTATTAAGTTATAAAAAGGGCAAATGAGCATAATTTTTGCTTAAGTAAAACCAAAGTGAAGGTAAAAACACCCACAAACAAGCAGAAACTGAAATCCTGGTAGGGCATTAAACTAATCATTCAATGGTGTCCATGGGTCCCAGATTTCAGCCAGGCATAGACTGCAGGAAATTTGCATCTGAGTATTAGAGACTCTTCCTGGGTCTCTCCAAACCTGAATAAATGGAGTAGCTGTGCAGAAATTGCTGTATTTCTTAAACTGTTGATGCTTTATTTCGTGAATTACAGTCTGCGCAACAATCATGTCTCAACTGCTTTAAAATCTGCTGTGGTGTTGTTCAAAGACAAAATTCTAATACTGTTGTTATGCAATATTCATGGATCCAAATCTACATTTGAAGGTTGTCTGAACATCAGGGATCACTCTAAGAATACATTTCTAATTCTAAACCACAGTAATTCGTCAAACTGCAAAAATAATAGGGGACCATTAATATTTCAACAAGTATAGATTTACAGATTTCACAACTTAGTACATCAGTTGATTCTGTGGATTATCCTTAAAACACAATTCAACTGAGCTCAAAATCCCCATGCAAGAGTCAAACTAAGGTTTAGCTTTAACTTCAGGGCTGTTTGATTCCTTGTTAATCAGACCAGCTCAGGCTGTGGATTCTTTACTGGGCAATGATAGCCATTGACCAGTAAAGAAATATAGCAAAAAACAAAAATATGCAGCGTGCCCATGGATCACGAAAGGCATGTAAAAAGAAAAATACCTTATATAGAGAATTTATAAAGAACAGAAGTAGAGAAGCTGAAAATAAATACAAGAAATATAAAAACAAATTAACTAGTATTTTGAGGTCATGTAAAAAGGAATATTATGAGAAATTATTAAATATGAATAAAAATAACATTAAAGGGATTTGGAAAACATTAAATACCATCATTAAAAATGGTTCAAGGCAGTTAAATTATCCTTTGTATTTCACTAATAATGATAGAAATATTAGTAACATGAGTGATGTGGTTAATGACTTCAATAAATTCTTTGTAAGTGTTGGGCCAGATTTGGCTGATAGAATTCCTGATATAAGAAATTCTGCAGAGAAAGAAACTAAACTCATTGAACGTAATCATTATTCAATGTATTTAACGGTGGCAGAAGAAAAGGAAATCATTGATATTGTTGGGAAATCACAAAAAAAAAAATTCTACAGACTTTGATGACATTGATATGGAAATTGTTAAGAAAGTTATCGATGGCATCTCCAAACCTTTAACATACATTTGCAATTTGTCTCTACAAACTGGTGCATTCCCAACACAAATGAAAACAGCTAAAGTAATACCACTGTTT
>VUQG01013448.1:1615-14702 GCA_015106755.1 Etia nguti
AAAGTGCTAAATATATCTGCTTATCTATCGTATCTAATTATGCTCTTGGTGAGCATAATTACAAGTCAGAGTTTGGTTGACACAACATGGCTCATTAGTTGCCTTTTATCACGTTCAAGTTAAGAGGAAAACCTCAAATGAAGAAGTACATGCACAGCCCATTGTATTGCTGTGTTACCCAAGGAAGCACTGATGTGTGTATGGTCCGAGATATTAAGTACTTATTTGGCTAAACTTTCTCTTACCCTCAAGCCCTCTATTTAATGACTTATTTTGTCAGTCTAGCTAATCACATTGCGGCTGTTGTTATTGATTCCCATTTGTGCTGAAAGTATAAAACAGTGATTCGACTTTTCCCAGTGCAGCAAAGCAGGAATAATCAATGCTTTTCTTTTTTTTTTTTAATAAGTGAAATACTCTATCCTGTATTTGGGAAATTCTCTTGTTAAAGCAGCTGAAATGATATATTATTTTTATTATCTGACAGATGTGTCTCTCCCAGACAGATACATTGTGTTATAGAGTGTGATATCATGTGGTTTGAAAGAATTCCTGCATTTGTCCTTGCAGCAGTGGGGTCAATTCAGTCTGTTAGAGAAGGGTACATTGCTGCCTGTCCAGTAAATGGCACAGAGGGTGCCCAGATTATCCATGATGGATAACAGGTTATTTAATGACCCCTTCTTCACCACAGCCTCCAAAGTGTCCAGTTTGCAGCCAATCATGGAGCTAGCTCTGCTAATCACTTTATGTAGTCTGTTGGAGCCACCAGCTCTGATGCCGCTCCCCTTACAGACTACTGCAAAGTACACTACACTCACCACAGCTGAGTGCTAGAAAATGTTCATTCGCTCAGGTATTTGTACTCATCCTTTGCCAGGATAGACACAGGTCGCATTTCTGTGGGTACCATCGGCAGGCATTGTACTGACCGTCTGAACAGAGACGTCAGTCCCCTGTGGAAATTCTGGTCTGCACATCGCCAAACCAGTCTCGCACGTTGCCACCTACCTGTCAAGTAGTCTGTAATCAATGAGATGGTGGACATTTCCTAACATTTCTCACTCAGTAGCAGCGGGTGAGTAGTCTTAAATGCACTTGAGAAAACAAAGAAGCTGTTACTATATAGATGGGAGTAAGTGCTTTGCGCCATGTAGATTACATCATCCATTCCCCAATGTAGTCAGTATGCAGACTGCAGAGGGCCAGCATGACATTTTACCCTCAGTTGCCCACGTGTTTTCTACAGGAATTCAAAAGAGACTGGCCCTCTAAGAGGGTTCATGCTAAACTTATCTCAATTTTATGAATAATCTACTTACAACCAACTTTGTTTTCAAGCTTACCAACAGCAGGGTCACTTATAATTGGGTTCCTTGCTAGTAACAAGAACACTACCTTAGGGTGCTAAATCACACTTGAAATTAACGTCTGTAGGGTGAGAAAAGAATGTGTACGGCACCAGCTGAGCTGCTAACAGTTTCTCTGTAATTGCGGTAGCCAACACCCCACAGCTTTTAATCCAGATTACTTAAAGCCCAAACTTAATTAGATGAATTGAAAATGTTGTCTTGAATTTAACCCTCTTGTTTGTCCGAGGCATTCATAAGAATTTCTTTAAACTTTGCTCACAAATCTGTAAATCCATGTATTCACCTGTTCAATATAAAATTAATCATTACGCATGTAGTAGATGTGGTCGAGAAGAGTTCAAACTGAGCATCAGAATGGAGAAGAGAGGTGATTTTTGTGAGTTTGAACGTGGCAGTTCAGATGGTAAAAGGCAGTCCAGTATATTTATTTTAAAATGGGATCCTCTCTGTCACTTTCAGTGCTTCATTAACATCGAGGTCAACAGCAGCTCAAAGAGCATGCTCTAAATATCCCCAGCTTGATTTTCAGCTTCAGAGATCGACTTCTCTTGTCTCAGCGCTATAGTGATACACCTATACAGTTTCAACCGGAACCAAGCCTGAAATTCACTAATTGGCGAGTCGGAACAGTCGTGAAAGGCAGCAGCCTGTTTTGTAAAAGAAAACATTTCTGCGCAGCGATTTATACCTGTTTGGTTGAAAACCTTGTTAAAGGTCCTCAGACTTTATCTGATCTGCCAAACAAATTGTAATCACTTTTCTGAAAGAGGGTGAAAGTATATATAAATACAAATTAAAGTCAAAGTAATCTTCACTGCAGGCTTATTAATATTGCAAGCCCCGTCTTTAAAGTAAACCTCCTTAAAACCTATTGATATCCTTATCTATATTCTGTGTAAGCCACTACTGGAGGATCGGGTTATATTTCCGTTTCCTTTCATTTCTGTCGCTGCCACTTGTTTGTGCGCATCTGTTCTTGTTTTTGGCCACTGTTGTCTTTTTTGCTGAAGCAAAAGCATTTTTTAATATATATTTAGGACCTCCTTTATTGGTTGTTTGGTTAATAGTTGCTTCCACAACTTTGTTTTCATGATCTTATTTCAGTTTAACCCCTTTTGTTTACAGACAAAGATGCAGAAGAGCCAACTCTAGTCCAGACTAGAGCCCACAGTAGAGCCCAGACTAAAGGTGCTGAAGTGAAAAGAATTACAGGTAGAGGCACTGGGACTCTGCCCACATATACTGGGTTATAGTTATGAAGCATTTTTTTCTTTTTCTCTCTTTTTTTTTTTTTTGTTCTTAACGGTTGAGTTGTTGAGGGATTTACATATACATATCTGCTAACTTCACATCGCTTTCCATAACCCTTTTTTTATGTCTCAAAACGGTTTTAAACTGTTTGCTTATTCATTCATTCCATCTTTTGGGGTACCTCTCAATGTTCCAGTGTCCAAACACAGTCATATAACCACAATGGGGTCTTGCTTTTAATTTTCTCCTTCACTGGGCTTTCTGTCTTTTGAATAAAGATTGGAACTCAATCATAATTCAGCCCACTGGGATTAAAGCCACTAACCTCTCCTCTTTCTTACTCCGTAACTCCTGACATTTCCACTTGGCTTTATTTTCAAGTCCAATGCTGCCATGACAGAATGACTTCAAAAGGTGCTAACTGACCCTTTTCTGTTTCAGAGTTGGAAATGGACAACAACGTGGGACAAGTAGTAGGCTCAGGTACATCTGCAGCCCCACCAGCCCAAACTTTTACCCATCATTGTTGTCCCTGACACCATTTTAAAGAAAAAGACAGCTTTTAAAACCCTGGGAACCAACAGCCCTGTTAGGTTGGGAAACAAGTGGCATTTTCAAAGAAGTCAGACAGTTTGTTTTGGTTTTGTTTTTTGGGGGGGTTTATCCAGTCTGATTTATTCCTAAAAAAAAAAAAAGTGCTTTGATTTTAGAAATATCTTTGTTACATTAATGAAACACTCATTACAACTGCAGGGGAAATGAACATGTGCTCAGTCATCATTCTCTTATGAAGGACAATACAACACTGCCCTCTGTTGTCTCAGTTTGGTAACAAACAGCAGTGAAACGGTCTGCATGGATTTTGGTGGATTATACTGTAAAGGGTTAGAAGATGTAAGATTTACTTAGTGGGTGTGAACCTGCAGTAAGTTGCTTTGACTCTGCCCTCTGGCTGCTACTCTACAGATGTGTCACCCATCTTGGCTGTTAAGGCTAAGTTCCCTTCCTCCAGGGCAGTGCTTGGATCTTTCCCTTTCAAACTCAGACATTCCCATTACCTTTTTTCTTTATCTTTATTTTCCCTATCTTTTATTCTCCAGCTTCTCTTTGACAAGATCCACAACTGCAGGAGTAATGCTGCACTATTCCTAATTTCATTCATGCTAATGTAGTTACAGATTTTTATTTATTTATGTTTTTGGCCAGAAAAGATCATAGCAAGTATTTTGCAGACCCAATCAGCTTTATTGCAAAGAGTCGGCCTGCAATGGAAACAAAGCTCCCATTTCACCTTAAATATGTTCCTCCTGGTTTTCTGTGCTTTCTCTCTCTTCTACCTCAACGCTTCACTAGGCACCTACTGGCTGTCCCTTTGGTTGCCCATAGGTGATCTCTGACTTGTTTTTCTAACTTTTATTTTAAACTCAACAGATTGTTTTGGCTGGCTTCTCCCTAACCTTGCTTGTTTGTCACAAATCCTTGATCCTAATGCTTTTGTTTACATCTGCCATATTGTTTCCCCCGTGAAAGCCGCACAGGTTGTTTACAACTACGGCTGCTGAGCTGTTAGTTGAATAGCTGGATGACTACATTAAGATGCCATACTTTTTGTTGTTGTTGTTGTTGTTGTTCTGTTTTCTTATTGGTTTTTTTTTTTTCTTAAATCAAAGTGTTTTGTGGACTCTTGTGGTGATGGATAATTTCCATTTCTTTTTCCATCTCTGTCCCCAGTGTATGATAAGCAGGGCTTTCTGCTGCAGCTGGACACAAAATTGTGAGTACATCTCTTTCTAGTAAACACTTATGTCATCCATTATAACACATTTAGCTATTCTCCATCATCGTTTGCCACATTACACATGATGGATTCCCAAAACCGAATTCCCTTTTAGACTTTGACTCCATTAATTCAGCCATGTTTTACATCTGTTATCACAGAATACTGCAGTTAGGCTTGATCAATGGGGAAACATAAAACATGAAAATGTAAACGTTTGGCCAATTAATCTAACCTTATTTCTTTTTTTTCCCCCCCTCCTCTTTTTAAATAAACACACAGTGTAGGAAACACAGATGGTGACACGAGCACAGATACGATAGGTGGTCTGAGTAATAACTTTTGAAACAAGTGTGAATTGAGATGTAGGTCAGTTAGTGTTTTGTGTTTAGACTGGCTGTGCTTTGTCAGAGTAAGAACATGCTACAATAGATCATTTTGCAGCTGTCATTGTGTCACTGTGTTTGTTGATGTGTGTATAGTTCCCTGAATTGGTTTGACACGTTGGCTCTAAACTGCCATGGCATGGTCCTTTTCTCTGGCCCTACGTTACCGCACAGGAACGAATCGCATGCTTCCATCACGGTCCACATGCGCTGCAGCCACAATGTCAGCACATGCTTTTAAGTGGAATTCACATGGGTTCATTTTATGTAATGCAGCCGCTTTCTTTACTGTATTGCAATTCATCTTGTAGCTCGTAATTAGTTTTGTGACTTGAGTCATATCTTAATGCAGGATAGGCAAACTGAGGGAAATACCCCAGAGATTTTAATTCCACTCTACTGCAAGTGATTGAAGAGGATTGAAATAAAGTCTGTTAGCGTAGATGAGCTTCAGATTATGTGCAAGAAGGCCCCAGTCAAACAGTTTCTCCAGCCAACTTTGATTTTTGGACCTCACATAGTGCAAAGACACGGGCCCCCCTCTCTTTTCTCGTTGTTTATTTGAAGTAGAATCATAGCATACATCACATTATTAATGATCCTGGTAGTAATCGGGAGGTTCAAGCTTTACCACTGCCAGGATGATTATTTAAACAAGACTTCTCTGCTTCGTCTTGCCACACACACAGGTGATATGCTGACTTGTTGCCGAGTTCCCAGCTAATTCCACAGCCCTATCTTTCCAGCAGATTGTTTGTCAAACACAGTTTTTGAAGCTTTGAATTTGTCATTTTAATTGGCAATCAGTTATCACGATGTGTCTAATAAATGTCTCGCTTTCTTCTTTTTAATGTACAGATCGCAGGAGTTAGAATATAAGTACGGCAACCTCAGCGAAGGAGCGTGCAAACCAGGATATGCAGCAGCTAAGATGGCCACCATCTATCCTAAGTGAGACATTTCTATGGACTTTTTTAATTTTATTTTTTGCATGTGAAGAACTAACTTTAAATGCAAAATCAGGAGCTTTACATAATGTTAACTGGATGTCAGCAAGAGAAAAGCTTTTACTCAAGCATACCAACTTGCATGATGTCACTCCTCAAGCCAACTAGGCCTTAAGGGTTTTGAGTCAGAAACAGAGAAGCCCCTACATTCCTATCCAGTCTCCCCCAGTTTCAATCATGTTTCTATCATCTTCTCCCCACCACAAAACCTCAACTGTGTCCTTGTGATCCCCCCGTTTCACAAAAGAACTTTTGTCGCCTGAGTAGGTCTCACATCACTTCCCTGTCATGTTAAAGAGCCTTAGAGGCGTTCTGTGAACGCCACCAACCAGCTTCCTGTCTTGATTCATCAAGGGGTCTCTAATACCCAGCCTACACAGTCCATACAATCCCCAATAGTCCTCTTGATGTCATTGGTTCTTTTGATTTTTCACTGTCTCCACTTTGTCATCCATTTCAGCTCAGTCTATTGGACATTGTCCTTTTAGCGTTCTTGTGCAAGGGCAGTTTTCATGTTGCTAAATAAAGGCTGTGGCACTAAATTAACTATTTGACCTAGCTATTGGGCAAAGCCATATATTGAGCCTCCTTTATGTATCGCCTGAAGCACCAAGTTTTAATCTACCTGTTCAGCATTGAATCCTGCTTGTGTGCGTGTGGTGGTAGAGTGGTTAGCACTGCAAGAAGTTTGTGGGTTTGAACCCTCTGGTCATTTGGGACTTTTCTGTTTGAAGTCTAAATGTTCTCTCTGTCTCTGTGTTGGGTTTCCTCCCACAGTACAAAAACATGCATGTTAATTTGTGATTGCAAATTGGCTTTAGATGGGAGCATGTTAGCGACATGTTCAAGGTGGGCCCCGTCTGTCGCCCAGTGACAGCTGAGATGGTCTCCAGAGATCAACGTCTCCATGCATGGATTCATTTTATTAATTTTTTTGTGGTATGTTTTTGTCTTTATTTAAGAGAATGGGGTGTAGAGAAAATGGAAATGGTAGTGACACATGGGTGCAATCTATTGTGGTCCCTGGCAATCATGGGCAGCCACTGTGAAGGTTTGTACGAGTTTGACTTCATGGTTTTGCAGTAGGCGACACACCAGTGTTGATGCCTAGAGGCATGCCATTCTACTAGACTGAATTTGGGACTAGCTCTCGATTCCCATACTTAACAGTAATAGTATCTTGTCACTCTGCCATGCCATTTTTTTCTAACTTTTAAATTAAAAGTAGTAGTATTTAATTGAGTCTGTTAAAGGTTTAAGACCTACAGTGGCTCCAAATGCTCTAAATAACACCATCAGCTGCCCTGTGGGCTGTAAATTGTAATCCTTTTTTTAATAAGATGGACAAAGCACTTTGTACAACTGCCCTTTACCTATATGAGAGGCAATGTTTTAACAACGTCCTCCCTGGTAATGACTTCCTCTCATCAGCCGCACGTGTCGGATCAAAGTTCTGTTCAACACAGAAAACCCCTGGGAGCCCACTGATTACTACCACCTTCAACCCAGGCTCTCACAGGTCAATAAGCACAATTAATACTGCACTTAGTGTAAGTTTGTCTGTATGCTCATTTGTATGAATGAGTGTAAGTGTACAGCCGAATATACACAGTTGTGCCATGTGTGTGTTTGGTCTTGATTTATTGTCTCCTGTGTGGAAGGGAAGTCAGCTGTCTAACTTATCTTATCTGTTAGTGTTCTTTATTTCTGCCTGCTTTGTACGTTTACCAGGCAAAAACAGATCCATTAAAATATTCTCGTTAACAGTTTGTGTGAATAGGTGTGGCCGACAGTTCGACAGTTAAAGAAAACCTACTTAACCTCTAGCAGTGAGGTCCTATGGCTCTCCATCTAATCATCTCCTGCTTCCTCCATGTTTGTCTTCTCTGAAGCTCCTTGCCCTGCAGTCTCCAATTTATTTTACGCCCCTCCCCTCACCCTCTCCTTTCCCCCAAAACTGTTTGTATTAGAGCCCTAAATCAAGTGTTGGCAGTGAACTCGAAGTGGCACGGTTATGAAAATATTGCCTGTGAGAGATGGACCCAGCAAAGGAAATGAGCACAATGCATCCCTGCCTGTTGGCTGTTTTTGGGAGCCCTCACTACTTATTTAACAACAAGCAGCCCCCTGTCTCTCTGCTTGGTCAGGATGTCAGTGACTGACTGTTGGTCAGGGCTCAGTGACTTGTAATGGTCCCGTGTTATTTATAGCCCCATGTGGCCTCAGAAGGCCCAGGTTTAATGAATCTCCATTTGTTTTGCCTGGACACAAGTCTCTGAGTGTGCGGGCCCCTGTCAGGTGAGGTGAGTCGAGGTGGAGAGAGAGCCATACATAACTACCTCTGGTCGCTCGCTCTCTGCTTTAAAGCTGGAGAATAATGAGGATTTCAAAGACTGATTACCGTGCTTGGAAGAGGCTGAAGCTTAACCGGAAGGTCTCCCAATAATGTCAGCCATGTTTGGTCATTGTGTCTCAATGGGCCACATATTTCTTGTCAACCAGTGGCAGTGTTATGTTATGGGAACAAGTATTCAAGGGTCCTGCTGAGAAACAGAGGTGTGATCGAGCTTGTGAGTCTTTTCATGCTTCCACAGTTTGAATGCCGTTTCTCGGTTGTAGGAGGAATAATTTACAGCTCTGTGTGTGTTTGTTGGGCAGATGCATCAGCACGATGCAACACTTATATTGTTGGTGGTCTAGTTCTGGGGAAGAGGGGCAATAAGCACTCTCTGTAATGTAATCTCTGTATTTCTTCAAAAAATAACTAAAGATGTACACCAGCTTGATAAATCTCCTTAACTTTGTCTTTTCTGCAGGGGTGTCACGATCCCTTTCAGTCTGACACAAAATGTTAGGCGGCTTGCTAAAGAACAGCACATCCATGGAGCTCCATCCATGTAAACATCAGAGTAGAAACGAACGGCTCCTCGCTCATTTTTCCTATTGCCTTGCATCCCTTGGGCTTGACAGCGGGTCATAAAAACACACATCCATCCCAAAGCTACACTTGCAGAAGTGGCACATAACCCAGCACTCGGGTCACAGGCGTTACTAAGAGGAAATGACTCCTTTTTAATATCAGAGCTGCAGTTAATCAAAGAGAGACACATGTGCACACTTCTATAGCCACACAGGATAAGGAAGAGGCGATGCTGGAAGTAGCGGGTCATGGGCCATTAAAAACATTGGCCACTGGGGTGTTTTTGAATATCAGGCTTAATTTGTTTTCTAATGGGACTGACATTTTGCTGAAGCCATTTCAACTGTGTATTCTGTCGTGGGTAAAACACGTCGCCAAATCCCTCAGGTTTTATGTTTTATCATGTCTCTTCATTGAGAACAGCATCCTCCACACTCATGTCACAAAAAACATTGTGACATGAGTGTGTTGTTTCAGACAACACCATGTGTCAGCTGTGATTTAGGCCCTGGAGGAGAGGTTATGTTGACAGGTTATGCACTGCAACCTCTTAATTTCTATCAGCTGCTTAGATTTAAGCTGTTGTGCTAACGTGTGTGGAGGCTTTGCTCATTTTAGGAAGCTTTTACAGGGTGTGGGGAGGGGGGCTAAGTTTAATGATGATGGGACATAAAAATTAAGTTATCACCTCCTTGGTAACATAAACTTTACTATCCCAAGTGTAGTAAGGATTACGAGAACCTGCCGGGCCCTCACATAGAGTGACGGAAACATTGATAGATTCAGGACACAATAAGTAATTGTTGAAAGTTTGTAACAGGAGCTGTTATACTAAGAATACTGGATATTACAGCATTGGTGTTTTTATCTTCTGTATCTCATCTAATGAGAACCATCTCTCTCTTACAGGTTTATGAAATTGGCGCCAATGTTTCTTGATCGAAACTTCAAACGGCTAGCAAAAGTCAACAACTACTTACCTCCATTTGGCTTTAAAACGCAAGGTAAAGCCATTCATCACAGTTGACCCTCCACTAGTGTGTATGTTTACTGTGCATTATATGAATCATATGTTCTGTGGTTTTAGGGGGACTTACCCAAAAAAACAGAAGCTACAAGATCCTGACTTTTTTTTGTGGTTCATGGTTCTCTTGTGTTTTCCCTGATGCATGTCAGTCTTTTATTAGACCCTGTTGTCTTCTAAATATCTTCACCTTTAGCTCTACAAGTTTTGGTGTAAATTTCTGTTTCTTTCCTTTTTCTTTTTTTTTTTTTGAAAGTGGGGTTAAGCAGACATCGATCAGGGTCATTTTGCATGACTGCAGTACACCTCTCCCAAAGGCACAGAGGACAAAAGAGTTTATACAGCTATTTTCACACATTTTTTTTTTCTCTTTAAATTAGACACCAAGCTTTATCCATAAAGATTGGTGGAGTGCCCATTTAAAGTAAGACTAAGCATGTGTTCGTTTGCTACTGTTTTTGTTACGTTTAGAGGCTGTGTGCGAGACTGATACCTGGTGTAGTGCAGTTTTGTGCCTGCAGTGCCTGGTATCTCAGATATGAGCCAACAAGCTTTGCGTGTTTTTAGTATTAATCAACATCATATTCTGGCTTGCCAATATTTTATTTTGTTCAGCAGAAGTGATGACATTCTTTATTTATCGGGGTTTTATCATTTGGCTCCTCATACTGTTTGTACTTGGCTACAGTCAGTACATACCAACCAATAATTTCAAAATGTCTCCTAAGAAGTTATTTTAACAGTTCAGACTGAATTTCCACTTGGTTTGTTTTGTATGAGTTGTTGAGAAAATCTGAGATCTAAGGAAAATATGGCTCATTATTTTCTCTGTGACTTAAAGATTTTCTTTTTACCATTATTGCAAAGTTTGTATTTTGGACATAATATATTTTTCCTTCGCATGTTTGTTTGTTTGTTTGTTGCTTGTTAATTATTAAAACTGTTAATTATTAATTATTAAAACTGATCATTATTAATAATTATTAATAATTATAGTCGCCAAATAATAATGCAAGCAGAGAGTGTTTGCAAATTCCCAAGATTGGTTTCTGTTAAGGTTGGAAAGGGTTGCAGAAGTTCATTTACAATAGTCACAAGCAACTGCAGGCATTGTGGGGTTTTTTGTTTTAATTTTTTTTTATTATGTTTAGAAAGGACTACCTCATATCATCTATGCTTAGTTATTGTTTGATTCTTCATTACGGCCTGGTTCTATTTTTAGGTCAGGCTCCCAGATCATGCTTTTAGGAGGTCCCATATCAACCTTTGTTTCTCTTCTCAAGCTCTCCTCAGATCATATGTATCGTCATTTTAGTTAAAGTTAATCTCCAACAACATAGCCTTCTTTCTCTTGAAGGTGAAAAAATATGTAACTGGTCACTTTAATCACTTTGAGTGTTCCAGCAAAGTCCTTTTGGAATCAAGTCTTCTGACTTGCCAGCCATCTTGCAGATGCAGATGAACAGTTAATTTGAGACCAAGCCCCTATAAATAGACTGGCACTTATAAAGTGCTTTTCTATTCGGAGCACCTGAAACGCTTTTACTACAAGCCTCTTTCACCCAATCACAGGCTCTTTTTTTTTTTTTTTTCTTATACCAACCTCTCACTCTGATGGATCAGGGACAACTTTAACATGATGCCCAAGGATACTTTGACATGCAGACTGGAGCGAAGGAAACCAACAACCTTCCGATTGACAGATGGCCAGCTCTACCTCCTGAGCCATTGCCGGAGGTGGAGAGAGTGTCAGAACTGCAGTCACCAAGCTGTAGTTGTGGAATTGCCAGTCAAATCCAAAATTTGACTCTATCCACAGTCCACAGACATGGTTATTACTTTAACTGGTGATTCTAAATTGTCTGTAGGTGTGAATGTGACTGAATGGTTACTATCCCTATGTGTTTGCCCTGAAATGGATCGCTTAAAAAAATGATATGCTTCGCAGCCAGTGAAGCATATCATGGTAATACTGGTAATGCTCTCACGGTATAACATTCATAAGTATATGATAGATTTTCTAGTATTTTCAGGCAGTCAGTCCAACCTCCGCAGACTTCTGTGTTTGTCGTAACCTTTCAAGTGATGTACATTTGTTTGCTGGATGAACTCTATCTTGGGACCGGAAAATTTGATGTCTTCCAACACTCCAATGTTAGCATGTCCGCACACAGTGATTGCACTTGTTAACTGACCTTAACACACTCCAGCACTTCAGATATCGCACGAGTACACAGTACCATGGGAACCTAAGAGATAACGTTAATCTGTCTTCACTGTCACATTTTCCAATACTTACAAGCAGAAGGTAAAGTGAATGTTACCTTTGTGCTCTGGCAAGTTCTCCACCGTCAATTGAACGTGTACCCACGCACACACACAGCCACAGCTATCAATAGAGCGCTCCCTGTGTGAGTGTTACACCTGGTTTCTGTTTTCTCCACGGACTGTGATGGCAGTGGGGTTTCCCTTTTAGTGGTGCTCATGTGGAGAGATGATACGTGTGGATCTTGAATAGAACTCCACAAAGGATTCCAAATTGAGACCACGGAGTAGCGCTGGTGGGTGGGAGTTTTTATTTTTACTTTTTATTCTGCCAAGAAGTATCTTTGGCACACATCAGCTATAGCCTGAAGAGGGAAAAAAACATTAAGCTGCCCTCATTCAGTTTCAGAGGGGGGAAAATAAAACTACACAGCCAGTGATTGCTCAAAGTTCAGGATTAATTTAAATTTTAAATGAAAATCTTTTTAAATATCTTATTTCTGCAGTCTAAATTGGACTTCTTTTTTTTTTTTTTTAACTGTTAATAGACTGGAGGAATTTTGTGGTTTGAGGGTGTGAACCATAAGTTTATAAATTCCTTGCAGTGCTATTTTTGGAGAACCTGTTGGGAGGAAAGATGTGATTTGTTGTTAGTTGCTTCTGTACGTATCCATGCTTGTTTCCAGCTGTTATATTTTGTTTGGGACATCAACTTTTTTGTGTGTGTGTATGTGTGTAGGGATGAACTTTTTCCTAACGCCTGAAAACTGGATCGTCATCCAGTTTGGTGTACAAATGATCAGAGAAGCTAATGTATCTTTGCAAATACTGATCCAGGGTTAGAAAGCTACAGCAGACTATTTAAAAACAGTGTCCTCATCAGGCAGCTCCAAAGTTTTACAAATAAAGGAGTGATGTCCCTGCACTATTGGTGCTGTTTTCATTCTCAGCATGTCCACCAAATGAAATCACACTGACTGTTATGCAACTTTACACTTAGTTAGGAGGAAGCACAATTAAGGCAGCCAGACTGTGAGCTGGTGCCAAAGACTTAAACACATCTCACATTTGCAGTCATTAACAG